>JAMKCH010050993.1:0-118336 GCA_023653785.1 Ophioderma brevispina
TTACGCTACTAATTCCTGTGCCGGGAAAAACGGCCGAGATGCAATGAAACGCAAGCTTTGGCTCTCGTTGCATCTGGGCCGTTAAAAATAAAAATAGATTGCCTTTCGTTGCTTGGGCCGTCGGCCGGCAAAACGACCCAGTCCGGGTATACCCCAGTAATTAAGTTTCCGGTTCATTGGTCGAGAGGCATCCTTTGAGTAGTCTACCCCATTCAGGAGGAATTTCTGCTCCTTTGTCCCTATTGAAGTTGTTAGGGGTAGACTTGATGTACAAAGCTTCCATGAGTTTCCTTTCAGTCCAATTAGTGTTCCTGTCCAGAAGTGTAGTCTTGTCCCAGTCGATGTTATGTTGGTCGTTTTCTGGTGTTCGTCGGTTCTCTTTTTCAATGATCTGCCGGTTTCACCAATGTGCACTTTGTCACATGATCCACAAGGAATAGAATAGATAACTCCAGGTTGGAGTTCCTTGGGAACAGGGTCTTTAGGGTGTACCAGTTGTTGTCGTAGAGTGTTAGTAGTCTTAAAATACACTCGTAGATTCTTCTTCTGTAGAACTTTGCGAATAGCCTCAGAAGTACCCGATACGTAAGGCAAACTAACTGTAGCGTTAGGAGTATGATCATTGGTAGAGACAGTATCGGCGCGTCGCGAAGTGAAGTCATGTACAAACTTTGAAGGGTAATTGTTCCTTTCAAAGCTTGAGCCTTTTCACATTCCTTTTCTATAGTGTTCGACGGAACATATTGTCAGCTCTTTGAAACAGAAATCGAAGCACGGAGCGTTTGGCTGACACTAGATGATGAGAGTCAAAATTCAAGTATTGGTCGGTGTGGGTCAAGAGTAAGGTCAGGTTTCCTCTTAACCAAAACATCGAGGAATGATATCTGTCCGTTGGTCTCTTCACGAGTGAATTTGATGACATCCTTGCGAAGACTGTTTAGATGGTCAAAGAAAGACGTTGAATGGTCTCGATCTATAACATAGAAAGTGTCGTCCACATAACGTTTCCATATGCGCGGTGGATTTGGTGCGGTCAGAAGGGCTTCCTGCTCAAAGGACTCCATAAACAGGTTAGCCACTGGTGGGGAAGCAGGAGAACCCATTGTTAGCCCATCAGTTTGGGAGTATAGGTCACTTTCAAACATGAAGTATGTGTTAGTCAAACAAAACTCCAACATCCGTTTCACGTCAGCAATGTGGAGGGATGTCCTGTCAATCAGCGTCGCGTCATCTTTGATATGGTCCATGGTAATGTCAGTGGCTTCCTTCAGAGGAACAGATGTGAAAAGCGATTCCACATCAAAGGATACTAGCATCTCCGAGTCTTTGAGGGTCACAGTAGATATGAACGTAGCGAAATCGCGAGTCTTTCACATGGTGTCTGGTCTTTCCGGTGAGAGGTTGAAGTATGTAGGTCAACTCCTTGGCTATCTTGTATGTAGGTCGGAGAGCCAATAGCCGAAACAATGGGGCGCAGGGGGACACCCACTTTGTGTATCTTTGGGTAGTCCATAGAACCTAGGATCTAGGAGCTTGACTATTAGAGGGCACCGGCCTCCAATAATCCTGACTATCGATAGTCTTGTCGTTGTCGTGTAGTCTCCTGAGGAACAGTCCAATGTCACGCTCGAGTTTCTGGGTCCGATCGCGTTTGAGTCGGGTGTAGCTAGTGGAGCTGAGAAGCTGTTTGCACTTAATCCGAGTATGCACCCTTGTCGAGAATAACAGTAGCACGTCCTTTGTCAGCAGGGAGAATCTGAATAGAGTCATCCCTCTTAAGGTCCCTAAGAGCCCGATGCTCATCAACAGAAATGTTAGATCGAGGGGGCTTAGCGTTCTTCAAAATGGAAGTCACAGCACTACGTGTTTCTTCACAGACATTATTACTCTGAAAAGGCAGAGAAATCAGATTCGACACTATGTCGTGACCACGACGATATATATATCACTGATAGACCGTGCAGAAAGAGTTGTTCGCGTTCGCTGACATTATTATTATCTGTGGAAAAGAGCTTAAAAGAAGGTAAACATGCGTTTTTACTTATCTTTACAAGTCCATCGTCATTATCCTGACAGTTTCTTTGTCATGTAACTAAATTTCAACCTGGGCATCAAAAATTGACTTGGATTGTAAGCTTAACATGCTCATGTGCTTAAAGTACGCTCTAATCATGTTAAAGGGGCAGATCCAGATTTTGTAAACAGCGCCCTCAATTTTTCCCCAACACCACTCCCTAACACCCCACCCTATGACTATGGGTTATACAGGTAAAATCAGAGATATTCACACAAGGGATTTATACAGAGAATTAAATTGGGAAAATGTTAGTCAACGGGCAGAATACTTCTGAAACATTTTGATGTACAAGTGTATCAATGGGCTGGCTCCGGATTACTTGAGGGAAAGCATTCAATCCAGACTATCACGCATGCTTATACATGGGTAACACTAGCTTTAAAGATCCTATAATCTCTCTCATTAATCGGTCAAACGGAAGCTGGTAAATGCTCCTTCAAGTACTCTTGGTGCCAGGATCATGGAATAAGCCTACCTCATCATTCAAATATTGCAAATCTCCGGGTTTGTAAGAAGGTGTCAAAGAACACGTTTAAATATTGATATTTAGTTTATGATTATTCAAGCTTTTATATCTATTTTACAGATTATTTGTTAACATCTTGGGATAGCTAATTAGTATGTGCCAATTTATTTGTATTTTTGGATGTAATTAATGGTTAATTCTCATGTATTTTAATAAGGTTTTACCTGGTACGAGGGCCCTCTGGAAAGCAGTGCGTGCCGGATGTGGCTTACACTCGCTTAAAGATGTCTTAAATCAATTAAAAATACCCTCCCCAACAATCTCCCCACAGAACACCCCTCCCAACAACTCGCTACTCCAAACACCCTAACCTTCCCCTCCACCAACACACCACCACCACATAAAGAGGCGGCGGGAATGTGGGATGGCTTATTGCACCAATCGATCGTTACAATTACAACCTGCACGTAAAAAACCGTCCCATATTTTTCTGACCGAATGAAAAAGAGCGAATGACAAGTGCGCATAAAAATGTTCGAATGACGAATTGCGCATAAATATGTTCGATGATCAATTGCGAATGATTTCATGTACATTATGTATTTATGGGAATGCGAAAGAAAACTCATGCGACGCTACTCTATTGCAAACAAAGTATGTGAATAATTAAATGCGAATACGTACATGCGTATATTATCTTTTTATGCACATAAAACAGAAGCGAATAATTTTTAATGCGCATAAGTTGTGCCAAATATTGTTATGCGATTAGTTACATGTCGCATAAGTTTTGCAAATATTGTATGCGAATATTTAGGCGCAAAAGTTTTGCAAATATTGTTATGCGAATAATTTAATTCGCATAAAGTGGGCATTATCTTGTTATGCGAATTAATGTAATGCGCATAAAGTTTTGCAAATATTGTATGGAATAATTTAATGCGCATAAAGTTTTCAAAATATTGTTATGCGACTAATTTAATGCGCATGTTTTGCAAATATTGTTATGCGAATAATTATTGCGCATTAAGCTTTGCAAATATTGTTATGTGAATTAACCCTAAAGCGGCCGGATGCAATGAGAGCCAACGAAAACGTGGTACCGGCCGGAAAATGTTTCCGTGACTCTCGGCCCGTCAACAATATTTTGTCGCGCGAATGACTCTCATTGCACCTCAGTGCAATAGGGCCGTCTTACCGAAAATGACGCGATGTTCCTGTTGCATCTGGGCAGTCTTCCGGAAAAATGACGCGATTTCCTTGTGCACCTGGGACGGCATTCCCGGGGAAATGATGCGATGCTTTTCACTGCATTTCGGACGGTTTGCAGCAGAAGGCGCAATGCTTTTTCATCAGGCGGGTTGACACTGTGTACAAATGACCATAGACAATTTCGATTTCCATGGTGATGCGCCACCATTTTTGACAAGCTATTTTTTTAATTAGCATAAACGCATTCATGACGTAAACCGGAGCATGACGTAGCGTAATAGCGCGACTCACGACTGGGCACTATAAGCCTACAAATTTAATGCAGATCAGTGTGCAGTACGAATCCATTATTTATTTATTACCCTGTTATCAATGCTATTCGCAGCGAGTTTCTCGTGGCATATGGGACGTATTCCGGAAAATGGCGCGATGTTCCTCGTTGCATCGGGGCCGTCTTCCGGCGAAAAAATGGCGCGATGTTCCCGTTGCATTGGGCCGTCTTCAGGGAAAATGGCGCGATGTTCTTCGTTGCATCTGGCCGTAGTGACTGTACGCTACTTATTTCCTGTGCCGGGAAAAACGGCCGAGATGCAAAATTTGGCTCTCGTTGCATCTGGCCGTTAAAAATAAAAATAGATGGACCTCGTGCATTGGGCGTCGGTCGGCAAAACGACCCGGTCTGGGTTAGGCGTTAAGTTTTGCAGAATATTGTTTGCGAATAATTTAATGCGCATAATGTTTTGCAAATATTGTTATGCGGATATTTCAATGCGAAGTAGCTAGTTAGCTTAGTTTAGCTAGGCACATGTCAAAATGTGCCTAAAATGCGAATAAAGGTATGCGGTGGATCCACTTCGAAGAGAGCGTGGCCTACGCAGGGTTAGGGTTTGTTGCCTCTGGCCGCAATTTACCATCAAATTCCCGGGTTCGAATACGGTGGGGTCGTGGCAACTTGCTGGGATTTATTCGGGTACTATCAATCGGGATTTGATCTGTATACGCTATTGATTAAATACAGAATACCGCCTCTCCTCCAGTGGTTCACTGGGAAATTGAATGCGGCAAATGGATCATAAAAGCATTCCGTCCTTCGGAGCGGGACGTTAAGCCGTCGGTCCCGTGTACAGAGAGATCACAACTGCTTACATGTAAATCGCAAAGTCAGGAAGTGTCGAATAAGGTAGGGTGTTACCCCTGATGTTCCCAATTCAGCACCAGCCTCAAATAGCGGGCCATATCAGGAGCGTCCGTATCATGGAATAACACGCGGCCCCGGATCAGCACACTAGCTGAACAAATCCTGACAACCACCAAAAAGCCATTACCAATGACTGCTTCTTGTGGATACGAGCAAAACAAAAAAATTCGAGAAAGAAAGAAAAAAGAAAATTAAGGCAGTAAAACGGAGGCAAATTTTTTGAACGCATTTAATTGCCAGAAATGCGTTCCATATTCTCTGTGTCTTCTTCGTATTCTTTCTTATCCATACCATCGGTTTTTTTTTTCGCCTTTCTTCTGCCAAACGGCCAGGGACTGATATGACCAAAATGGTCAGAAGAAACCACTGACCCAAGATGCATCCGGGATGTAACAATAGTTGACCTTTGACCTTTCGTAGGGGTCCAATAGAGGTCAAAAACCAAAAATCTTGAGGCCTACTTTTACAGATTAGGGCGACTACATGAAAAATTTAGACAATAAGCATCGTCTTGGTTCAGGTTACAGCTTGTACACAGACTTAATATCGGAACTATTAACATTCAAAAATGGCGGGCCATTATCTAATATGCAAAATTGCTATTATCTCAAAATCGATACCACCTGGATAGGTGATGTCTTCGCAAAAGTTGCAAGCTAATGTTCGAGACGATCATGTGACAGAATATTGGCAATAGGGGTCATGATGCCAAGAGATGCAAATGAGCTAATTTATATGCAAAAACGCTATAATCATTAACCAAAGTAGATAGTTATGTCAAATTTATTCACAAGAACCACTGGAGAGGAGAAAGCTATATTACTTATGTGCACAATGTGGGGTCAAAAGTGGTCAAATGGTCATCTAGGGGTCAAATATAAAAGAAGCTTAAGTGACCTAAATAGCTATATGCCCATCTTGTAGGCATCAATGAAAAGTGAAAAAGAGTCACATGTGACCCCGCTCGGGGAGCCACGTTAGGGGTCAAAAAGGTAATACACAAAATATCAAACTTGCTATTGCTAGATACCTATGGATGTTCATCTTTTAGGGCTCAAGTTCCCACTCAACGGACCCAGATAAAACAAATTCTACATGGTAATTGTGTGCCCATCTGGGAAAACTATATTGTCGATGTTTGTGTTGATACCTGTCATTTCAAGTCTTGTTTACTGTCACATTCAACCTAAAGGGCATAGTAATCCTGGAGTTCGTCTAGTTATTTAGGGGGGTCGCCTCTAAATTATTGTTTGCTGCTGTGAGTCGTCTTGTTTCTTTCTTTGCTGTTTCTTACAAACGCTACACAACGGTTTAACGACTTCTTCATTAAACCGTTGTGACCAGACCCGAAGTAATGGGTTAGGAACACCAAACTATATAGGGTTGTGATTTGTTTGGGGGAAACAGTGGAGTGGTCACAAAGTTTAAAAGAATTAACCCACGTGTTTCAACCTTGTGCTACAAATAATGTATTTGTCTATATACCCTCGGCTGTCGATTAGCAAGAGGTGGCGCTTTATCTAACAGTCTTTTTAGCCAGAGCCCAGAAACCAAAACTGTTCAAAATACTTTGAGTATCGAGTCTGGTTCGATCATTTTAATGTAATTGTCTTTCAAAGTGAGGTTTCACCTCAGATTTCACATAACAATGTTGTTGAAGAGAATTTGTTAGAGGAAAGTGTAATGTTGATGATTTATTTTTTTAAAATGCTCCAATGAAGCAGACAGGGGAAATGATCACGCGGTTTTTCAAACATGAAACTAAAAAATAGGCTGTCGGACCGGAGGGCTCCAAGTGAGGTATATAAATTCTCTTGATATTATTTTGCCCTGTTTGGAATAAAATCAAAATTTTAATTTTATTTTCAATACAGCAAAAATTCGGACTCATGGACAAGAGGTATTTTTAATTCCAATATTTTAAGAAAGGTGATTCAAATGATCCCTCTAATTATACTAGACCCATTTCTCTTCTTGATATATAGAAAACTTGTTTGGCATTCATATAAATAACAGGCTGTATTCATGGTGTTGAACGTTATTTATAACATTTACCAGAAAATCAATCGGGGTTTATGAAAGGTTATATGACAATCGATAATGTATTTATCCTCTTCCTGGTATCATTCAAAAGCTTGCTTTAAGACATAAGCGTGGGGTAAATGCATTGTATGTTGATTTTTCTCATGTGCTTTGTGATAGCGTACCTAAGAGATAAGCTGCTGCAAAAAATTAAGGGAAATTGGTGTTTCTGTAAAAGTATTCTATTCTTAGCCAGCTTGAATGATGTTCTAAAATTTGTGGTGAAATATGGTTTTAAGCTTTATAAATTATTTTGAATGTCCTTGTGGCCTTCGTCAAGGGTGTCAATTTTAGTCCCCTTTCTTGCTCAGTTTTTCCGTGAACTTTCAAGACTTCTTGATATTCATGGTGGTCGTGGTATAAGCTTGATGACTGTTCAACTGAAGTTTAAAGCAATATTTTATGCCGGATGATATTGTTCTGGTGGCAGATTAGATTCAGTTGGTGGTTTTAAGAAAACAATAGAAGTCTTTGAAATGTCTGTGATAAATGGGGATGAACAGTTAAAGGGAATTAGCAGCGGATAAGCGAGGAAAATCGAAAATATTAGAAATGCATTTTGTAACTTAAAATCACGGGATACGTGTGGTAATTCCATATAACTGCTTTAATGTAAGTAAAAAACACACCAAATGTGAACAAATGAAGTATTTGAAGACATTTTTCATACAGTCTCCGTTAAATAGATATACAGCGATGGCGTCTTCCACAAATCGAACTATGACAGCTTGTTGTGGTTTACACCAGTACATAATAAAACAAATATAATAATCGTTGGGGTGAGGTCAAACTGTACAGTCCATGGACGCACAATATCAGTTGCTTAAAAATCTCGGATGATTTCACAGAGGAAAGGCTTTATCTCAAGTCGGGAATTTTGATACGCACGTATCTAAATTACAGAATCAGAATACAAAGGTAATGCTTGTCTTTAATACACGGATTCCAGCCGACCACTTGCAGGTTATGTTAGCAAATTCATGCCAATAACAACAAATCTGAAAATATGAATTGATGATTTTTTTTATGTTCGGAGCAGCAAAATCGCTGCTGCTTGTCCCTTTAACTTGGTTAAGAAGAAGATCTTCATTAAAGGTGCAACGAGAGATTTTGAGACTCCATGTAAGGTGTCATATGAGTGATTTCATATAGGATTATAGATTTCTTACCTTGGGATTTGGTACAGTTTTATCTTAAAAGTGAACAACAAAGGTGATTTATATGCTTATATTTCAATATAGAAAAACATTAGGCTGATGAGTTTCGTTAGTTGCTCCTATACAAAAATAGGAATTTCACACTTTTTGTACCAAGAAACAGTTTTTCAGCTTAATCCTCACAGATGGTGAGTTTTTGATATAAAGCTTTACAACCAGTGCCAAAATCAGAATTTCAACATTTTTTTTCGAGGACACCTGTTATTTAAACTCTCGTTTGCAAACCTTACACAGCAAGGGAAGCAAGTTGGGCAAGTTTGAAAAGTGGGGAATTTAAGGGCACGCTATTGAAATTGTTAACTCATACAAATATCTTGGTTTGATTTTAACAATGAACCGGAAATACTTTTACACACGCAACACACCTTGCACTTCAACCACACGGGCATGTTGTTGCGTTGGAGAGCGCAGTGAAAAAGATTGGTGTTTTTTCCATATTCGGCATTTTTTAAAAGTTTGATTTGTTTTATGCACCTATACTGCTCTATGGCGCTGAGATTTGGGGATTCCAAAGATATGACTCAGTTGAAAAGGTTCATCTCAAAGCGTGGGTAAAAATTTTTTTACGGAGTTACATAATACCGTCTAATATGCACATTGGGAGAATTTTGGTAGACCTCCCATGGATGTTTTTTCAAGGTCGTTCGTGTTGAAATACTGGTTACAATTTAATTTATATGTCTGATGAGCGATATCCAAAGAAAGGTTTATGAAATGCTTTTTAAATTATAACGCAACGTGGTATCTACTTGGGCTCACAGATCAATATCTATTACAATCTACTGGTTAGGTTCCTCCGATAGAAACCTTTATGGGCAATGGCAGCATGATCCTTGTGTCGTCGTCTGCGGCGTCGGCATCGTGACTTTTCTTGTGAACAAAATAATCGGGAATCTGTTGCGAGCTACAGGGCTGAACCTTGGTGGAAGGGTGCGGGGCTACATATTCTCGAACTGATTAAATTTACAACAGTGTATAATTTCATTTTACGTACCTTATTTGGCATAATTAATTTAGCATATTTTACCTATTTTCTTGTTTTTTTGATACTTTTTTTTGTTGAACCCACTACAGGGGGGGGCTGGAGACTGTAAGTCACAAGAGCTGAAATTTGGTGAGGGGGTGCGTGTTAAGGATTCTCAAACGATTTGTTACAACAGTATTATTATTCTAGTACTAATTTGCATAATTAATTTAGCATATTTACCCATATTTTCGTGATTTTCATCAAAATTGACACTTTGGTGAACACAATATCTGGAGCTCTGTAGTCACACAGGGCTGAAGGGAGGGATGCGAGGTTACGGATTCTCGAACTGATTATTAATAACAAGTACCATTGTCCATTGGTTTGGACATTGTCCTGGGGTATAAGAACAATTGTCCTGGGGGTATGGGACAGTTGTCCTGGGGATATGGGACAATTGTCCTGGGGTATGGGAACATGTCCTGGGGTATGGGCCATGTCCCTGGGGTATGGGACCTTGTCCCTGGGGTATCGGACATTGTCCTGTGTATGGGAAAAATTGTCCCTGGGGATGGAATTGTCCTGGGGTATAGGAACATTGGCCTGGGGTATAGGACAATTGTCCTGGGTCTGGAACAGGTGGCCGGGGATGGGACAATTGTTTCTGGAGGTAATGGGATATTGGTCCTGGAGGTATATGCACATTGTCCTGGGTATTGCCATTGTCCTGGGTATGGGACCTTGTCCTGGTATGGACAATTGTCCTGGGGGTATGGTACATTGGCCCGGGGTATTGGACATTGTCCTGGGGTATGGGAACATGTCCTGGGGTATATGGGACATTGTCCTGGAGGTATGGCACATTGTGCTGGAGGCTGGGACATTGTCCTGGGGTATAGGGAACATTGTCCTGGTGATATGGGACATTGGTCCCTGGAGGTATGTGACAGTCGTCCTTAAGGTATGGAACATTGTCCTAGGGTTATCGGACATTGTCCTGGAGGTATGGGACACTTCTCCTGGGAGGTATGGGACAATTGTCCCGTGAGGTATGGGAACATTGGTTCTGGTGTTGGGACCTTGTCCTGGGGTAAGGATATTCCCCTGGAGTATGAGACATTGTCCTGGGGTACATGTGGACAACTTGAGTCCTTGGGTTATTGGACATTGTCCTTGGGGTATAGACATTGTCCTGGAGGTAAAGGACATTGTCCTGGGGTTATGGGACCTTGTCCTGGGGGATCTGGTTATGTGACATTGCCCTGGGTATGGTACATGTCCTGGTTATATTTGAACCATTTTCGCTGTTTTATGGTATACAACGGTTTTCCCTTTTGCTATATTTTCCACTTGTCCTTTTTTATCTTAACAATTGTCCTGGGCATATGGAACATGTCCCGGAGGTATTGGGGCGTTGTCCTGGGGTTGGGGATATTGTCCTGGGTGTATGGGACAGTGTCATGAAGTTGGGAAAAGTGTCCTTGGATATGGACATTGTTCTGGCGGTATGTGACATTGTCCTGGAGGTATGGGACATTTCCTGGGGTAATGGATATTGGTCCCTGGGGATGGTGGGAAAAACATTGTCCCGGGGTAAATTGTATATTCCCTGGAGTAATGAGAACGTTGCCTGGGGTATTGGACAGTGTCCTGGGGTATGGGACGGTGTCCTGGGGTATGAACATTGTCCCGGTATGGGACAATGTCCTGGGATATGGGACATGTGTCCTGGGGATTGGGACATTGCCCTGGGGATATGGACATGTCCTGGGATATTGGACATTGTCTTGGGGATATGAAAACATTGTCCTGGAATATTGAAGCATTGTCCCTGGCGGTATGGACATTTGTCTGGGGTATGAGATATTGTCCTGGGGTATGGGACAATTGTCCCAATATGGGACATTGTCCTTGGCTATGGTACATTGTTCTGGAGGTAATGGGGAACATTGTCCGGGGTATGCGATTATTGTCCTGGGTATTGGGACAATTGTCCCTTGGATATGGGACATTGTCTGGAGGTATGAATGGGGGGACTTGGCCTGGGGATAAATGTGACATTTTCCTGGAGGTATGGGACATTGTCCTGGGGTATGGGACACTTGTTCCTGGTATGGGATATTCCCCTGGAGTATGAGACATTGGCCCTGGGTATGGGACATTGTCCTGGGTAGGGGGACATTGTCCTGGGGTTACATTGTCCTGGTAGGGACAATGTCCGGGGTAGGCATTGTCCTGGGGATTGGGACATTGCCCTGGGTATGGGACATTGTTCCGGGTGCTATGGGGCATAGTCCTGGGGATATGGGACCTTGTCTGGGGATAGAAACAATTGTCCTGGGAATATGGAACATTGTCGGAGGGTATGGACATTGGTCCTGGGGAATGAGATACTGTCCTGGGGGTATGGACATTGTCCTGAAGTATGGTACATTGTCTTGGATATGGGGGACCATTTTTGGGGGGGGTTCCGGAGGTATGGGACCTTTGTCCGGATGTATGGTACATTTTCCGGGTTTAGAATATTTTCCTGGGGTATGTGACATTGTCCTGAAGTATGGGAAATTGTCCTTGGTAGAAACCATTGTCCCTGAGTATGGGGACATTGTTGTCCTGGGGGTATGGTTTATGGTTTAGTTTATTAACATAATGTCACCCATGGCAGCAATAAACGGAATTGGGTAACATTTACATATTAAAAACATTCAAATCTACAATACATACATATTATATAACAACTCTTGGCATAAAATAAATGCACTGAAATAAATAACCCTAATTTAATCTTAAAAATAAAATACATAAACAACACACAAACATACTCCTCACAACTACTCAACACTAACAACACCCCACATACCCTCACATCCACATCCCCACTCTAACTCTAAACACTCTGACACCGCCCCAATTATAGTCTCCAACTCACACAGTCTTTATTACAGACATACAAAAACCTCACTCATATACACACAACCCACCCGCTCACACTATAAAATTCTCACACCCACTCACACACCATAAACACAAACAACATGGGACAATACTCTTGTTAAAATGAATTATTTTACATTGTTTTATATTGCTGACTCAGAATACATTTTCAGGTTTGACTGTAAACCAAACTGAAATTGTGCATATTCAAATGATTCGAGAACCATCACATACATCGATGACCGATTTGGGAACCGCCGCCGTCCCCTATTGTGTTTTTGGTGTAGTGTGGTTTATCACAAGGCAGTTGGTGATTATAACAACAATTCTTAACATTTTTGCACACGATTAGGGACATTTCATTTCCATTCCAAAACTAATGGTTTCGCTATCAGTTCACTAAGGTAAATTAAACTCTATAGTCCAGTTTTAAAAACTCTATTAGCCCCTTAAAAATACCTCTTGTGTATTCAAGATTTTGGTAAAAAAAGAAGGCTATGACAAAACTAAGGTGTTCTGATCATCCTCTCCGGATCGAAACAGGAAGATGGAAAAATATTAATGCCACAGAGAGGCTTTGTGAATTGTGCAATGATGGAAATATTGAGGATGAATTCCACTTTGTTTTAATCTGCCCTTTCTTTTCAGGTCTTAGACATAAATATATCCCCGATATATTTTGGGTTAACCCGACTTTTGAAAAGTTTCTTGAACTCATGAAAAGTGAAAATATTAATATTATCCATACACTTACTGAATATGTTTTCAGTGCTCTTAAACTCAGGTATGATATCTATTCAGCTAATTAAAACATGTTGGCTTTATATAATAATAATATAGTTTAATTCAATATTGTATACAATTGTTTTATGTAAAAAAGTACTTTTGCCCACATGTCCGTTACCATGAATTACTATGTATTATATTGTTAATTGTATTATGGTCTGGGTCCTACCTAAATACTCAATAAAAGCTTCCATGAATGAATGAATGAATGAATGAATTCACACAGTAAAGAAAGAAATAATAATTACTTGTACTACAGGTAGTACTGGTTTACCAGGATTACCAAGGTAGCAGGCCCTCAAAGGGAAACCTGACCTGACCGTGCATTTACCAATGTGAAGTATTCACACAGTAAAAGAAATAATAATTACTTGTTACTACTTGTTCATGTTAATGGAATTTTGACTTAGTTGGGACCACTGTAATTGCCGTATTTGGTTTTGCAACACAGAATGCAAAAAAATCTGTTTTGCCAACTCTTCAGAAAATAGTTGACCAGTGTTAAACTTTGGGCAGAACCAGGCAGTATCTGAATGTAATATTGGATTATTGATGAATACAAAACTCTAATTACATTTAAGTAGCAGTATGAGATATTTGCCTTTAAATCGTGTGAGGGCTTAAAACAATGCCAAAAATAATAATCTCAATTGTAGACCTTGATGAACCATTAAAAATGTATTATAACAACCTGTCTACGACCCATTGCTTAGATGTCCGCAAGCCAAAAAAACGCCTACCGTTAAGGCTTTGCAAAAAAGAGCACAATTGGCTCTAGTTACCAGGAACTCGACTTGTTTTGTTCTGTAAGGTTTTCTTAATAGGCATTGCGCCAATTATTGTTTTCTTAAGTTAGGCGTTTCGCCTAACTTATTGTTTTTGCCGTTTCTTTCTTTAAGTTATGCGTTGAGCCTAACTTAATGTTTTCTTGCCGTTTCTTAAGTTAGGCGTTTTTTAACTTATTGTGTTTTTGCCGTTTCTTTCTTAAGTATGCGTTGCGCCTAACTTATTTTGTAGTTAGCGTTTCGCCTAACTTATTGTTTCTTGCTGTTCTTTCTTTCTTCTTTATTTACAACCACTACTCTCCTTAACGGCTTGACCTATAAGGACCTAACTCGATCAGAGTAATGACCGGCACAGCGTATATGCAGGGTGCGTTGTTTGGGGTCCAGAGGTTCCACGTAGGGGTCAAAAGTGTGATTTCTTAAAATGTATCTCCTCCTACAGTGACATTGCATGGTCAAGTGACTCATGAATATGAAGCAGCTTGAGGACCTTCAGAAAAGGTATGGGTCGAGAGGTCCATTTTGGGTTTCTAAGGGGGCACTTCCGGTGGTGTATGTGAAAATTCAAAAAATCTCAATCTACTAATGCAAACGTTGCATGGTTCAGTGACTCATATATATGAAGAAGCTTAAGATCCTCCACAAACGTTGTGCTCGGCATGGGGTCAAAGGTCAATTAAGGGGAATTTTGGTCAAAAACTCAAAAATATTCTAAAAAATCAAAAGTATTCAAAAATTTTTATTCTCAAAATCAAACATGTACAGGTGACTACCTTTTCAGATATGCAAGAATGTCATTTGGACCTCTTCATGCGGACCAAATCTTTTCGATCAAAGGTCACAAACTGCCTAACTTTCGCGCCATTACAAGAGCGCAATTAGCTCTAGTTTCTTTCTTCTTTATTACAAACCATTTAAACACTACTCCGCCTTAACGGCTTGGGACCTCTAATGACATAACTCGCTCAGAGTAATACCTGGCCACAAGCTTTATGCAGTGTGCTTTGTTCTTTGGGGTCAGGTCACGTAGGGTCACAGGGCGGTCAAAAAGTGTGAGTTTCTTAAAATGTATCTCCTCCTACAGTTTACATTGCATGGTTACGTGACTCAGTGCATATGAAGAGCTTGCGACCCTTCAGAAAAGGTATGGTCGAGAGGTAAATTTTGGGTCACAATTAAATAAGGGGGCACTTCCGGGTCTTTAATGTGAAAAAATTTTCAAGAAATCTTCAATCTACTAATGCAACGTTGCATGGGCACGTGACTCATATATTGAAGCAGCTTAAGACCCTCCACAAACGTGGTGCTCGGCATTGGTCAAAGTCATTAAGGGGGAACTTTCCGGTCCCAAAACCAAAAATAATTATAAAATATTAAACATTTTTTCTCAAAACTCAACATAGTACAGTGACTTTACTTTCAGATATGCATTCATGTTACACTCTGGTTTTCTGCCAGGTATTTTTATTTGGAGGTCAAAGGTCAATTTAGGTCATTTCTTTTTAATGTAAATAAATCAAGATTTTTATCTCCAGAACTAAGCATAGTAGAGACTACAGATTCCTACTCTCCCCCAATTAAAGGCTATCATCACAGACTGGACCCTAGGCCACATTTAGCAATTAACGTGGCATCCAAGGACCTAATATTAATTTATTCCTCAGGCTCTAACAATTAAATCCTTGGCAATCTGAATGGTACATCTTGTGGATGAAAGAATGTCATTTTTGACCTCTTCTATTCTGACCACTCTTTTCGAATCAACTGTCCACAACCGCCTAACTTTCGCGCTCTTGCAAGAGCGCAATTAGCTCCTCTTTCTTCTTTCTTTTTCTTTCTGTCAACATGCTCCTACTCAGACATGGAACATCCCATAATAACCAAAACTGGTCACAGGACAAGTACATGCACACGAACTTTTGACATGACCTGATTGTGTCAAGTCACGTATGGTCAACAGAGGTCAACAACGTGAACCATGCAAAAATCTAGAATTAGCTTTAATCTCAAAACTAATACTGTCATCTTGTAGACCTTTGATCAACACTACAAAAAAAAGTCATCAGGACTTCATCACTTGACCCATGTTTAGCGGTCAAAGGTCACAATACTTCAATTACGTTACATATCAATACACTACTCCTCCTCAGATTAAGCACTTGATCGTGTGATTCATGCATATGAATTAGCTTGAGCCCTTTATAAAAGTTATGGGTCAGATCAATTATGGGGTCACTGGGTTACATATGTCAAACATATTTACTGTGTGTAAATTTAAAAATAGGGCAAATAGAAAATCTGTTTTTAGCCATCTATAGGATTTGATGAGCGGTCAATAAAGTCATCATGACGTCATCACTTGACCCATGGTTTAGGGGTCAAAGTCAAATACTTCAAGTACTTACACGTCAAATCCTACGTACTTCCTACTTTCCTCCTACGATTAACCCCTTGATCGTGTGGAGTCATGCATATGAAAAACAAAAAGTAACTTGAGTCCCCTTTAATAAAGTTTATGGGTCAGAGGGCTTCAATATGTGGTCATCTGGGGTCACGTAGGTCCAACATATTTACTGTGTAAACTTTAAAAAAATAAGTCAAATAGAACATCTGTTTTGCCCTCTTATATAACTGATTAGGGTCATAAAGTCCAATAAATGACTCCTCACTTGACCACCCAGTGGTTTGGGGTCAAAGGTCAAAATATTTAAATTAAGTACACTCAAATCACTCCCGTCCTACAGATTAAGCAACCTGAGCTCATGCATATGAATTAGCCTTGACCCCTTTACAAAGTTTTGGGGCAAGAGGTCAATATGGGGTGCATCCTAGGGTAACAGAGGTCAAACATATGTACTGTGTGTAAAATTTAAAATAAGGTCAAATAGAAAACTTTTTAGCCCATCTTATAGGATTGATGAGCGTCAATAAAATTTCATCATGACGTCTCACGTTTCCCCATGGTTTAGGGGTCACCAAAGGTCAAAATACTCAAATTAACGTTACACTTCAATCACTACCCTCCCTACAGATTAGCAACTTTGAATCGTGTGAGTCAAGCAGATGAATTAGCTTGAGCCCATTTACAAAAGTTATGGGTCAAGATATCAATAGGGGTCATCTGGGGTCACAGAGGTCAACATATTTACTACTGTGTAAAATTTAAATAGGTCAAATAAAAATCTGTTGTAGCCCCATCGTATAATGACTTGATGAGCTGTCAAACAAGATCAATATGGACGTCTCACTGAACCCATTGGTTTAGGGGTCAAAGGTCAAAATACTTCAAATTACGTTACAATTCAAATACTACTCCTCCTACAGATTAAGCAACTGATCGTGTGAGTCACGTGCATATGAATTAGCTTGAGCCCCCTTTATAAAAGTTATGGGTCAAGAAGGTCAATATGGGGTCATTCTGGGTCACGAGAGGTCAAACATATGTACTGTGTAAAAATTTAAAATAAGGTCAAATAGAAAAATATGTTTAGCCCATCTATTGACTTGATGATTGCGGTCAATAAAAGTCAAATAAGGACGTCATCACTCGGACCCATGGTTTAGGGTCAAGGTCAAAATACTTAAATTACGTTACACTCTTCAAATCATACTAACTCCTCCTACAGATTAAGCAACCTGAGAGTCATGCATAGAATTAGCTTGGCCCCTTTACAAAAGTTATGGGGCAAGAGGTCAATATGGTTCATCTGGGGAACAGAGGTCAAACATATGTACGTGTGTAAAATTCAACAAGGTCAATATAAAAACTTTTATCCCCCCTGTAGTACGTGATGAGAGTCATAAAAGTCAAACATGACGCCCCCCCCATCACTGACCTCATGGTTTAGGACAAAGGTTCCAAAAATACATCCAAATTAACTGTATACCAGGGTTCGCCAGTTTCTTCCACAGGTGGAAAAACCCGCGTTTTTTTTCCGCGGTTTTTTCCACTTGGAGAAATAGGTTTCTTCCAGTTTCTTCCACTGAAAGTGGAGAAACTAAAAATCATTTAAAAAGTTCTATTTAAACCAAACTTACCCTTATTGGTTTTATATTATACAGTGAATGAAATACAGTTGAAATAATTTTGAAATAACCATTCAGGGACCCCCTACCTACCCCATGCAAATTTGCATAATATACTCAATTGAGTCTCAGAACCTAAATATACAAATTACTGGAAGAAACCTGATTAGACACTTTCACACCAGCAGGCCAAGCATAGACTCCTTGTAAAGACTTGAACCTCTTCAATTTCTTTAAAAAAGTCTCCTAACCCCTATTTTCCCCACTAGAAGCAATACAAAGTTGATTATGATTATACACAACATTTAAACAACAGAACAATAATGTTTGCTACTTTTATGATTTGTATTTAAAATTTACAAATTGACCATACACATTTTAAAATAGCTTTTTCATTGTTGCATCTACAATTACAAGTGTGTAGGATAAATGTGCACATGGAAAGATTTTGAAAATGGGTACAATATACACAAGGTCTCTAACATGCGATATAAACTTGTAAATTACTTTTGAAAAACAAAAGATTGTAAAGTAACGAAATAGCCTTAATGATTTGAAGTGCAAAGCAGATGAAGACAGTGTCATTTAGTTTGTTGATTCATGATACATTCTTATTTCTTCCAGTTTCTCCAATTTTCTTCCAGTTTTCTTCCGGAAGAAACTGGAAGAAACCATTTTTTTTCCAGTTTCTCTTCCATTCTTCCGGAAAAATAGGTTTCTCTTCCGTAAGTTGCCGAACCCTGCGTTATATTCAATCACTACTCCGTTTACAGATAGGCATGTATGTCAACGTTACTCATTTTTGTGATGCAGCTTGACATCCCCCACAAAATTACTTAATAAATTTTGATCAAAGGTCATTTGGGGTCACAGAAGTCCAAGACCTGATTTTCACTACATATCTTCTTCTACAATTTCCGGTCTGAGTACTCTCATGTGTTCAAATCTGTAGACAGATCTAGTTTCTTCTCTTCTTCAGTTTTGCTTTTTTGCTTCTATAGCCAAATGGCTGGGCAATTTTACCAAATTTGCACAAAGCACGGTTTGCCTAGCTTGCTCTGGTATGCACAGTTTTGGTCCTAGTGTCCACCTAGTGGTCAGTATGGCCCATTATGGCAAAAATCTATGGAAGCCTACTTCTACAAATCGCAAGCGCTGCTCATGCCCTTCATGCATAGGCATCGTCTATGGCCATGCCTAAGGCTTGTACACATAATTTTGATCAGTGGTCATAAGTGGCATTTCGTGCATTTTGGCCAAAATCTTAACCGGTGCTCCTATCTGAAAAAGGAATTTACGCAAATGGCTGTATTAGAATTTACATGTCAGCCGGCACAGTGCATGCATGTGGATTCAATGTGACTGTGGCTTGTTATATGCGTGTAATTAAGGAACAAAGGTGATGAGTTACTGTCATGATTGTGTCTAGATACAACAAAAGTATTATTATCTTACGCTGTACTTTTTCCTCGAGTTAAGTCTCCTCTTTAACAGTACCGTTTAGTAATTTGACCATATGTATGCTAGAGCCCCATGTATATGCCTAACAAAAACAACAAACAACAAAAACACGGCCCGTCGTGCAATTATGGGCGTATAGTTGATCGAGAACAACGCAATCTGCAGATAGCATAGCTTCCGCCTGCTATCTGGCAATTGAGTGGGTAACGCACATTTTTCGGCGGTGTTGCCGTTCACATTTTTTTTTAGACGCACTGTTTGTCCCCTGTTGTGCTCCATGGTCTTAGTTTTACCGTAAGCAACCTGTAGATAGGTGTTGACTATATACTTGTTGTTGTGCATCTTCTTGCAGTCGATCCCGGTTTTTTTGTTGGCAAAATGGGCAACTTCTCTGGAATGTCTGGGTCGCTGGTTTTGTTGTGATTATTAAGCATGGCGTGTATACCATTGGTATTACCATAATCCTCCTTGGCCTTTGTTGTTTTCCATATCATCATGCAATATGATGGACTGTTCTATTTATCGCACAGGGGTAAATACTTCTTAAACAACGTCGAAAATCTGGAAGTCGCCCTCTTTAATACGTGTATTGATCGTTGGCAATTGAATACAGCATAGCTTTAGTAATACCCCACCAAATTACAGTATTTGAACGTGTCATAACAGCATCCCAAAAAACGCACCAAAAATAACGAGGTGTGCTCACCCTTTTAGCACAAAGGGGAATTGTCCCAATTGTTATTTCATCAATCGAAGAAGGGGTCAACACAGGTCAACTCAAGTGTTTTAAATTTGAAGTTTCTAATATCTGAATTAACCCAATTTTTGGTGGGATTAAATACTGCGGAATGAAATATTATGTGCTAACACCTTATAAAGAAAGTGTACATTTCTACGGATTATTGGAGCAGCAAACAGATGACACACCCAAATGTGTGATACCAAAATCTATTAAATATAGATTCTATATATAAAACAATCCAGATGCATTGAAGTGTCCACAGCCTCTGTTGGATTGCGCTTGATCACCAAAACAGAATGCACAATTTTCATGGAATTCACCAGAATATGAAGGACTTATGTCCCAAGAAGCCAATACGTAAATTGTACAATGGTAGTAGTAACAAAATACAACATTATGTTGCGTTTAGACGGAAATTCAGTCAGGGAGCGTTTTAGGTACTGTTCTGCCAAATTATGTTTTGATGAGGCCATGTCTCGGGCGGCCCATTCTACACTACATAGCCCTTCTAACCCTAAATGGGGTCCATTTACATGTTTACGGTTAGATATTTCGAACAAGCGTATAGGCAGCGTAGTATTTTACATTACGCAGCACACGCGTATCACGCGGCACATTTTAAAACCTGTTCGTCACGTTAAGAACTATGAAGGCTACTTATGTCACAGCGTGAGACACTTTCACAAAAGTTATATAGAATTTGTATCCGTAAGTGGTCATTTTACTTGACTTGCATAGTGTCTTGGAGATCGTACCATCTTTTACAGAGATTTCTTCTATGTCAGACGGCTTTTTCATTTAAAAATTTTGTTTTTTTTTAATTAAAATAAATGCATTTTACATTAAGGTGTTGGACTACCTACTGGAAAACAAACTTTGATTTTTTGTTTTGGGGCGTTAAACAATAACAATTCCATTGCTATAGTCCTACATCCCCAACAGCCTTTCAAAAAAAACTACATACTTTTCCTCACCACAAAAAGAGGTTGTATTATTTTCTTGTTAGATCTAGGGGGAAATTCCCTCTTAACAAGACAGGGATTCGCTCTGTGATTTTGAAAAGTGGAAAAAATGCAGTTAAGGGACGTTAGGATATGGGAATTATCACCCCATGCCATTTATGCTTTGTTTTTTCATTGCACAACTCAACACCATAACACTGGAGTAAGTCAATGTCAGCGGTTTATGTGATATCAGTATATTACGTTACCCTATCCGCATATATGATTAGGAGCTATTGCTTGGAATGTGTGTCATCCGTAAATTCAGCTGTTTATAGTAAGCAAGATACCGTAATATGTGCTCATATATGGTATATCCTGGATGACCTGGGTCACGTCCGTGCAAAGCATTGTGATCATTTTTAATTCCTAGTTTATTACATACCATCTCATGCCCCGTGCCCTCAGGACCGTAGTAAAGGAGATTGGTCCGCCCAGGAGCCATAGTCCGGGCTTTTATAGAAGAGGTGACATCAATGTTTTACAAACACAAGTTAGCACCTGGTCTATTGACATGTTGGAGGTGCGAATTGAATATACCCATATAGTTACAGTATTCAATAGCTTATCACGCCCGATTGAGTGCGAATTTTAAAAGCACAAGCCCTGCAGGTGCTCGACGCATACTGCCTGTAAAGAATTGAGTTCCACCCATGAAAGAGTGTCCTATCTACCATAGCAACATTCCGGAATAAAACCGTGACCTTGTAGACTAGACATTGAGTATGTGTTGAAACAATTGATGCGTCAAACCATCCTCAATGTAGAACGAACACAATAGAATGATGGTGGTAGGACACTCCAGTCACACGGACACTGTGAATATATGACACCGGGCAGTGCTTGTTCTTGCCCGGCTTTGACGTCACATATCAACTCATCTATAGACGACAACGGAAATAAATCGTGAAACTAATGTAGCGTGACGAGGCTACTGAATGGAATGCCTTACCATTCTTCACCGTTGTAAATGGACTATGAGCCCGGACGACCATATCATCCTGCCATACCGGTCTTTCATGATCGGCTAACTCGTAATAATAATTATTTGCAAATTTTTCATTATGTCCTCCTTCACCAAACCACTAGTATTTGCCTAATCTGCGACAATGCTCCTCACAACTTCCGGTGTATACGGTATCAATATGCCAGTGTGTTTATAGTGCCTCGATATACGGAATATATACTCCAATATCCATCGATTTCGATGGATATTTTTATCCGCATAATGCTTATACAGTTTCGACTTATACCGTATATTGTCTGTTTATAGTGCTGGCCGGATACGGTAAATTTATACTTGTACGCTATTATACGGATAATTTTCCCCACTATAAACACGCTGTGTGTGTGCAGAGCCACTGTAGGGTCAAGCCTACTAAATCAGCAAAATTACCAAAAATGTTCTCATGTTTCCTTTTATATTTTAGAGCAAGTTGAGGGCCAAAAATCAATGGTTTCCATTATTAATTACAAAATTTTAAAATCTGGTACTTCTGAATAGTTGTTTTTTTTGGGGGAATTTGACAACTCTTTTCATCTCACCAAAAGAAGAAAGCTTTGAACTTGGCATTCTGGATTACCGTTTGCTGCAAATTGCAAATATGTGATCAGAAATAAAAGCACCTTGCTCCAATTTAAAGTTACAGGGGGTCAAATATGGCTCAAAAACCACTCAGACCATACTTTGGGGGAGTCATAAGTCAAAAAGTAAAAGTGATATAACTTCCAAATTTGGGCTGGTGAAAGCTAATCTTGAATACTATACCCTTGTGTGCAATCTTATTCTTATATCAGCTTTACTGGAAAAGATATAGCTGTCGCAAAAAACAAAGTCTGATTTAACCTTGACCCCCCCACTAAAAATCAATGTCAGACATTTTGCACCAAATTCTGATTGAAATATGATTAAGAGGGCCCCCTGCTGAAGTTGTGTGCAAAGTTTCAACATGGTGTCTAACTGCCTTAAATGTAGGTAAACAGGCTTCAAAGAATCTAAACTAATTTCAGACAAAATTCCCATTGAAATGTACACAGAATTCTGAACTTTGCAACCTGGGTATCCATGTGCAGTTTTAAGACTTTGAATCCAAGTTTGACCTTGAAGAACTCCAACAATGAAATTGAAATCAATATTATCACCTTATTAGCACCTGATCTCGGTATGCACCAAATTTCAGCTTGGTGTCTTGTTTCGTAAGGAATTTATAATACTTTAATTATCCTAATTGAATTATATAGTAAACAGTGAACTGTGCAAGTTAATACCCAGTTTGCAAAGTTCAGGATTCCTGTGTGTTTCAATGGGAAATCTTTCAAAACTGAATTACATGAAGTAGGGCTTTTTGAAGACCAGTTACTTATAGAAGACACTTAGACACCACAATGAAATATTAAGCAAGGACCCCCCCCTCAAACATATTTCAAACAGAATTTGGTGCAGAATGTCTGACATTGGTTTTTAGGGGGACCAAGGCAAGGTCAAATTAGACTTTTTACTTTTTGTGACAGCTATATCTCTTCCAACAAAGCTGATATAAGTATAAGATTGTACATAATGGTAGTATTTAAGATTAGTTATCACCAGCCCAAATTTGGAAGTTATATCACTTTTATTTTTTTACTTATGGCACCCCCCCAAAGTATGGACTGGGTGTTTTTGAGCCATTTTGACCCCCTGTTATTTAAATTGGGGCAAGGTGCATTTTTTCTGTTCACATATTGCAATCTGCAGCAAAAGGTAATCCAGACTGCCAAGTTTGAATGATCTGAGGGGTGTAGTTCTTTACTTAAAGCCCTCTGAATATTGAATTTCACACCGGTACTTGTTTTTGAGGTGACCCCCCCCTCAAATTTAAAATGCTGCAGCATGAAAACGAAAAGAGGTACAGAGCTAAAATTTTCAGGATTTCAGTTTTTCATGAATATCTTTCAATACACCAAAAAAGAAAGAAATCCATGACGTGATGGTGTACTCGATTTGTTGAATTGGCATGGAATGACCGGTGCAGAAAGTATTTACCCACGGTGTAGTCTGTGTCACAGACTGCGAAAGAAATTAGTACTGCGTGAGAAAGAATGTCTAAAGGAAGATAGGACACTCTTGATTTTTTAGTGGGAATGTGTTTTTCCCATCATTTGAGGAAAGGCACCCTCAAAGGTTAAGTTTAGAAATTGAATTAAAGGGGCATTACAGGTAATTCCGAGAACTTCATTCCAAATAACAGTCCCATAGGTCAAAGCATTATGCGATTTCCAAATATTTTCTGAAAAAAATGTTTTAATTGGAATGGATTTTTCGCATCATTTGAGGAAGAGCACCCTCAAGGGTTAAGCTTACAAATTAAAGAGCATTATGCAAGTTAATTAATGGAGTTCGATGAGTTATATTTTAGAGATTTTTGTTATGTTGGGTGAGATATGGATGAAGTTCATGAATGAGTTGTTTTTTAGAGTTTTATTGTGTGGGTGAGGTAATATTTTTTGAAAAAAAATTGTTTGATTTTTTTTATGGGAATGTACTTTTGCATCATTTGAGGAAAAAAAACACCCTCAAGGTGGAAAGACCCCTTTGGGGTCTAAAATTAACAACTTTAAATTGAAATTAAGGGAAAAATTACCTTTTTATTGCTTTTTGTTTGACAACAATCGGAGCGTCCGTTCAAAAGTTACGACCAAAAAAGTGGCTTCGTGAGTCAAAATTACTTATAATATTTCCCAATTTATATGCTCTAATTTGCTTTTTATCCCATCTCCATATGGTAAATCGTTTTTGAGAAATCAGGGTGCAAGCGATGTCATAATTATCGTAAAAATTCACTTTTGAGATATCGGCAATTTAGTCTAGAAACACTGTTTTTTAGGTTTATGTATATTTTAGAAATGCTACTTTACTTTCCTGATGATTTAGAAATTAAGTACTTAGAATTTTCACAATAATGGTGAAAATTAGAGATCAATAGCTAAATTACTTCTTGATATATATAATTTTAAAGTGGAAAATATTAAATATCGCAGCTTGTGAAAACAATAAAATACATAAGAAATATTATAAGTAATTTTGACTCACAAAGTCACCTTTTTGGTCGTAACTTTTGAACGGACGCTCCGATTGTTGTCAAACAAAAAGCAATAAAAAGGTATTTTTCCCTAAATTATTTAAAGTTGTTATTTTTAGCCCTCAAAGAGGTCTTTCCCCCTCAAATTGAATTAAAGGGGCATTTTACAATTTTCAAAAAGTTATGGAGTTCATTGATGAGTTATGTTTAGAGTATTTTTGTTGTTTTGGTGAGTTATGGATTGAGTTCATTGATAAGTTATGTTCTTAGTTATTTTGGTGAGTTGGGAATGGAGTTCATCGACGAGTTATGTTCAGAGTTTTTAGTTATTTTGGTGAGTTATGGAGTTCATCGATGAGTTAGGTTTAGAGTTTTGTTGGTATGTTTTGGTGATATATAAATGGAGCCCATCATATTTGTTAGTGAGGTATGAATGGAGTTCATTGATGAGTTATGTTGTTAAAGTCATTTGGGTGAGTTATGGTTGGAGTTCATCAATCGGTTCAGAATTTTTAGATAATATTGGTGAGTTGTGGCATTCATTGGTGAGTTATGTTTTAGATTTTTTTTTGTTTTGGCGAGTTATGGATGGAGTTCACCAATGATGAGTTGTTTTTAGAGTTATCTGTTGGTGAGATATGGATAGAGGTCATTGATGAGTTTTGCTTTTAGAGTTCTTTGGTGGGGTGATCGCAAAAGCCGGGTGACTGCCTTGTATCTATTGAAAGGCCATTCCTCCATTATTTAACTTTTTAAAGGGCATTTCCATTCATCAATTTACCAACTAAAAAGCCATTAATCAATTTACCAATTAAAGGGCCATTCATCCATTTACAAATTAGAGGGCCATTCAGGCCATTTCTTGGTTACCAATTAAAGGGCTATTCCTCCATTTGCCAAAGGGCCATTCCATCATTTACCTTGGAAAGGGCAACAGCAATTTTATTTAACCAATTAAAGGGCCATTCCTTCATTTAACAATGAAAGGGACATTCCTCAATTTACTAATTATTAAAAAAGCTATTCCTCCATCTACTAATTAACATGCCATTCCTCAATTTACCAATTAAAGGGCCATTCCCAATTAAAGGGGCATTTTATGATTTTCTGAAAATGGTTAAGATTATAATTGGATTAAAGAGGCATTATGTAATTTTCAAAAAAATTATGACATTGACAGGAATGTATTTTTTGCACCATTTGAAGAAGAGCAGCCTCGGGTTCATGTTGACCTCAAATACTTTGTACTAAAAAAAAAAAAAAAAAAAACTGCTTCACTGAATTCCGCAAGGTCCTTGTTTGTGCATTGTTGCTCCAGCAGTGGGCAGACCAAGAGGTGTTCCATTGTTTGTGGTGCTGTTCCACAACCACAGGTAGTATCCTGATCTGCTTCCATATAGCCCCACTTCTGCAAGGAAACCTTAGATCGGCCAGTTCTGGTTCTCAATCTATTGAGGCATCGCCATTCAGCCCATCTACTAATTAACATGCCATTCCTCAATTTACCAATTAAAGGGCCATTCCCAATTAAAGGGGCATTTTATGATTTTCTGAAAATGGTTAAGATTATAATTGGATTAAAGAGGCATTATGTAATTTTCAAAAAAATTATGACATTGACAGGAATGTATTTTTTGCACCATTTGAAGAAGAGCAGCCTCGGGTTCATGTTGACCTCAAATACTTTGTACTACACTACATTTTCTATTTTGCCAAAGCATATTTCATGTCCATCTTGAATATCTTATTTGTTCAAAACTGTCTGCCAACCAATAACTTGTCTTAGGTGTCTCATGCATTGCGTCTCCAAAGATCATTCCAGTTCCACCATACACGTGGGTCTTATGCATCATTGATGCTCTCGTTATTTCAATATCCTGCATAAGAATATGAAAGAAAAACAAAAATAGAGTTTAAAACTACTTTGTGTGTTGTTTCACCCTGTATAATTTATGGGACACCTGCTCTCATTGAGATGATGTACTCGATTTGTTGAATTAAGAGTGACTTCACTCTCGATATTTTTGAATGGGGTGAAATTCAAAGTTCAAGAGTATTTCACTCTCATCGATAATATTTTCTTCCAATTACAGACCCTGTACATAAAGTAAGCAAGGATAATGGATAGAAGATTTCTGGACACTTTCATCTGTAAATATTGCCCAAGGATGTATCACTCTTTTGATCAATTTAAGAAACATGTCAGAAGTCACCAGATGTTTGACAAGATATACATGGGTATCCATTGTAAACCATTTCAAGCGTATCGGATTGATCACAAAAGAATTCACAAGGATAGTTCAACTAACCACATGCGAACTCACATTGAGGACAAATTATTCCAGTGCACTCAGTGTGCTAAATGTTTTCATAAACAGAAAAGCAAATGTAACTCACATGTGAGAAAAGCACACTGGCGATATAACAATTTCAGTGCACTGAATGTGGTAAATGTTTCACATACAAATCAAATTTAACCCAACATGTGAGAATGCACACTGGTGACAAACCATTTCAGTGCACTGAATGTGGAAAATGTTTCACAGCCAAATCAAATTTAACCCAACATGTGAGACGTCACACTGGTGACAAACCATTTCAGTGCACTGAATGTGGTAAATGTTTCGCACAGAAATCAAATTTAACTGAACATGTAAGAATTCACACTGGCAATAAGCCATTTCAGTGCACTGAATGTGGTAAATATTTCGCATACAAATCAAATTTAACCCAACATGTGAGACTTCACACTGGCAACAAACCATTTCAGTGCACCGAATGTGGTAAATGTTTTGCACGGAAATATCATTTCAACGTGCATGTAAGATATCACTCTGGTGATAAACCATTTCAATGCACTGAATGTGGAAAATGTTTCACAGACAAATCAAATTTAATTAGACACATGAGAATTCACACTGGTGACAAACCATTTCAGTGCACCGAATGTGGTAAATGTTTTGCACGGAAATATCATTTCAATGTGCATGTAAAATATCACTCTGGTGATAAACCATTTCAATGCACTGAATGTGGAAAATGTTTCACAGACAAATCAAATTTAACCCAACATGTGAGACTTCACACTGGCGACAAACCATTTCAGTGCACCGAATGTGGTAAATGTTTTGCACGGAAATATCATTTCAACGTGCATGTAAGATATCACTCTGGTGATAAACCATTTCAATGCACTGAGTGTGGAAAATATTTCACAGACAAATCAAGTTAATTAGACACATGAGAATTCACAATGGGGAGAAACCATTTCGATGCCACTGAATGTGGTTAAATGTACACACGGAAACACATTTAAACAGGCATGTGAGAATACACACTGGGACAACAAGTTCAATGCAATGAATGTGGTAAACTGTACCACAAACGGAAATCACATTTAAACAAGCATTTGAGAATACACATGGTGATTGAAACCAATATCAATGCACTAAAGGCTGGTAACTTGTTCACGCCTTTAGTACTCCGGATTCTACACTCTTCAATTGAACCAGCAGGTGAGGACTTTACACTATGACATTTTTGAACCATTTCAATGCATGGAATGCGTAAAGGTTTCAACCCACATAAATCAACTTAGCCACACATACGAGAATTACACTGGTGAGGAACTATACACTTCACTGAATGTGGTAAATGTTTCAAAAACAAATCACAGTTAGCCACAAGTGTAAATTCACACTTGTGTCAACAAGTTCAGTGACAACAAAATGTTCTGGTCATGTGGGTCACATAGCAACAACAATTTAGCCAACATGTGAGACTCCCACTTGTGACAAACATTTCAAATGCCACTGAAGTCTTAAATTACTGTTTGCCAGGCATATGAGGAAAATACGCTGGTGATAAACCGAATGCGAGTCAATTCGGCAACAAACCAATTCGGCAACAAACCAATTCGGCCAAACAAACCAATTCGGCAACAGCCAGTCGCAATTCGCAACAGACAGTTCGGCAACAAACCCAAGTCCGACCAAAACCAATTAGGCAACACGCAATTTGGTCACACCAATTGGCAACATTATTTTGTATGGAGGAAATATAATCGTGCATGTGTGCTCGCGATACGGAATATGCTGTTTTTTTCTGTTCATTTTATTGTGCCATTTTATAGGAATTTTATACCATAGATATTTGCATCTTTTCCAGTCGCTTGGCAATAATACCAGGGTTTCTAATTTTTAAACCAAAGGGATAAGCTGGTACATAGGTAATGCTTGTCTTTTCCACTTTGCCTGTGTACAGTTTTGGTGAAATAGTTAATTTTACAAAATACGTGTTAGCTCTTTTACAAGTCGTTTTTGTGATAAAAAGACTGGTAAATTCTTAAATTTGCAACCAAAAAGATATAGAAATATGCGTGGCATTTGAAACATTATAAACATTTTTCCGTAAATATTTTATAATTTCGTGTCAATGGTTAAGCGAGGCGAATTCCTTTCATATGTGTGACTACGCCATATGGCTGGTGCAGCTCCTTGTAATAATGTATCCTGTATTGTAGCGGTTATTTCAGCATTGCCTGGAACTCAGTTGAAATCCAAAAAGGCAATTAAACTTGTTCCAAGGGTGCCATTTGTTTCAGAAATTATGACAGTATCCGATTTTTAACAAACACCTTTTTTTGGTGGTTCCCCGGGTTGGTCCCTTGTGATTCTATGGATTATGAGGTCACTGAGGTAACGTTTTGCTAATTGTGTTGGTTCTAAAGACCATTCCATAGTAATCGACATCTGGACCCAAAAGGCTTATTCACAACTTTTAGTTGATCCCGACCTGCGATTTTGCGGTATGAGGGCAAATGCTTGTTTCCCACGGTTCATAAGGCATATGCGTTAAAAATTTCTTACGATTACGACCGAATTGCATGTAAGATGAGGTACGCCTTGGTTTCTAATGTTAACGGTTCAGCGGATTATAAAAATCTAAACTTTTTAGGTTAGTCGGGGACTAGGCTGTGGATCACGGAAATGCCCTTCAAAAAAAATAAAAACTATAGAATAATACATATTTGTTTTTCCTCAACATTTTCGGTTCTTTAACGTCTTTTAACGCTTGTGACGATTCACATAATATAATTCAGGATACTAAATTCTAGACATAGGACCTATATACATATAATAACTGTGATCCTTTGAGTGCCATTATAAAATCTAAATGTTGAGTTTGTCTATGTGAAATTATGATTTAGGTAAGGGCAAGAAAAAAATAGGTATATCCCATTCCATACTTTAAACGCCCTGATTAATTATTCAGACCAAGAATAGAGATTCGAAAAAGAAGCATATGCGATGAACTGAGTTATTTGATTGGTGACGCATAGGCTAAAATTCGCCAACACGATTTTCAGTTGTGTACGTATCGCAAGATTTAGGTTATTATAGTTCGTTGCTGAAAAATAACACGCATAGTAAATATTGGATATTAATAATACGCACAAAAAGCAAAAAAAAAATAAAAAACAAAAAAAAAACATCGGTGCATGCGTCTTGCGAAATGTCATCAAAACTATAGTCATTCTTATATTGATATCAATTCAACACATGGGCAGTAGAGCTTCTAGTAGAATGCAATCTACTAATAAATGTTATACAAATTGAGCCACACACACAGAGAATTTTCCTTGTGCGTTACTTATAGCAAGATTCCAATTAATTTAGATTTTGTAACTTTCATCGTGATTGTATTCAAGTTACACACTCGCGTAGCTTTGAAACAGGAGGGACTATAAGGGGGGTGACCCGATCGACCACCTCGTCCCTCCACTTGACCCCATCAAAACATCGCGGACTTTAGTATCAGAAGACAGTTCACACTTTTTCATTAGCTAAGTTGAACCAACAAATTCAAGGCCCAAGAAATGTTCCTTGGATGTTATGAACCAAACGTGCTCCAAAGTGTGGTCGAGCACATTTTATTAACACCCAACTGTCCAATGGGCGAATTTAGTACACACATTTTAACCTTACGAATCCTTTAAACGCAAACCGACTTAACTAAAAACATTGTATTCCAGAATGTTAAGTTATATGCTTCCAAATGAGAGAAATCATCGAATCAAAATATAGTACATTGTGTTAGGAATTTCCGTAAATTTTGGGGTAAATTTACAGAATTTCGTTTCAATTAACGGAAATTTGACAGGTAATTTACAGAAATTGTCTCATATTATGGAGAAAAATGTGTATTTTAAACAGAATTTTCCGTAATTTAAAATTACGGAAAGAAAAAAGTCCGGAAAATATTGTCTGCAAGAAATTTCATGAACTATTTCGTAAATGAACATTTTTTATGTTTTTGTTTTTTATTTTTTTCAAACAACAGATTTTCCGTAAATTTACGGAAACATCGGTCTTCTTATTTACGGAATTTCTAACGTGTAGGTCCTCGGATCGGGTCACCCACATCACTTGTTCAACTCAATAGCAAAATCACGGTACGGACTATGTTACAAAATGAATAACAGAGGCGTAGCCCGGGGGTATTTACGTTTGCGTCCATTAGGATAATCATTACTCAAATCAGGTGTCCTAAAAATGAACAGCCCGATTTTTGCAATGATCGTAAAATTCCGTCACTAATTCCTCACCCTCTTGGAATTAAAGGATTAAGCTTAGAATTGTTTTTTCGCTACGGTGGAATAATTTCGTATTGCAGCAAATACAAAATGCAGGTGTTTTATATTTGTGGGTGCAATTAAATCAAAATCTATTTTTTTTATTTTAAAGACATTTTTGTAGCCATATAACAAGGTAAGAAATCTTAATTAAAGCGTCTATTCTATATGAAATCACTGCATATGACGCAAAATGATGATTATAAAATATCTCGTTGACTTTGTAATTAAAACCTTAAGGAGGCTAGGAAAGTTAGCTCCGCGCACTAGATCTGGCAACTGTTCCAAGGTGAGTTTTCCAACACAAATGCTGCGTGGGTTCTGAGTTGGACTCGCGCGTAAATCAGCAGCTGCGCCGCGCATGCGTCTATATTCGCAACTCTAAAACTATGGAAGCGCGCGAGATGCCTGAACGTGACGGTCAACTTAAAAACGCAAGCGGACTCCAACATCCCTCTCGGAAAAAAACGGGGGAAAAATCATCCAAAATGACTCTGGATGAATAATGGTCATTGGTTGAATGAGGTTTTATATTTCCCCATGAGGCTGCGAACGTATAGGGTTGACAATGTACTGTTTGAGTTGAAAAAAAAAGAACTTTAATTGTAGGAATAGAATCAATATTTTTTTATTGGTTCTAGCAATGGTTATTCTAATTATATGTAGGCTACTGTGTGGTCACAACACCCCTCAAATAACAAAGATGGAATTTTCTAAATTACCTTGTTCAAAAGCCGCCCACCCCCCCCCCAGAGTCTTATATTATCTTATCTCAGGGTCTAAGTATGGTGCCGAATTTTACGTGTCGAAATTGATCCTGGAAGAATGTCTGATTTCCCTTTACGGATAGATGACAACCACAGTGGCCTATGGGGCACGTCCGCCCCCCCGCCCCCCGATCGACTTTCAATTTGAAATAACTTTTTCTCGAGGATGGTGAACTATAACCCCAAGGAAGGTGTTAGGATCAATGAAAGTGTCCTTAACTTTGACAGTGCAACCCAATGTAAAAAACTCTATTAAAACACGCGGAAAGGTCGCTGAATGTGGTGGAGAAAGAGTCGTTTTTTTTTTTTTTTTTTTTTTTTTTTTTTTTTTTATGTTAGGTGTATAAGAGGGGCGGAGGCATAATCCGTTTCTGAGGTCCCCTTGTAAAATGTTTACCTATAAGAAGCTAAATTTTAGCCAAATTTTAGTTCGCGCCTGCAAATTTTTTCGAACTTTCACTGAGTTCCAAAGGCTAGGAAAAATATGAATAAGGTCCAGTCCCCAGTTCGGAATTCGGGCGGCAAATTCCTACCTGAAAAAAGTTACCCTTCCCCTCAGCGCGAAAACTCATATCTGTTCCTCCATCTTCCTCGTCACTAAATTCCAAAAGACAAAAGTTTCCGCGGACTAATAAATACGGGAATAAACATTGAAAAAAAATTAATCTACTAAAATTATTTGAATTTCAGCATTTTTCACACGTTTTGTTCTTTCTATATAATTAGTTTGGAATTGAGAGAGTTGCATTCTGGCTCTCTAAAAATACGTCGTGTAATTACAGTAATGGACAACCGATTTTATAGTATTGGTTGCAGAATTGCCAGTATAAAATACTCCGAAAATTCCATAAACTCAGTATTTTGAACGGTGTGCGCACACTTCCTTGTTTTACGTGTATTTTGTACAATGCTCCCAATTTCCCCAGATTTCAGAGAAGTAATGCTCATTATAAAGGCAAATCTTAGGGCGGCTTATTAGGAATAATAGGATATGGTCTTACTTATGAACTGCCGTATCGATACGCGCGAGAGTATAGCGTTGCTATCGCGTTACCCTATGTTGCGTGGACGCCTCGCATGGCGCATAACAGGTTCTCACAATTTTGAACCACTAAAAAAGTGATGTGTATATTATAGAGAAAAGTAGGTCGGTGACCCCATCTTTTTCTTTCTTAATCGACAGCTTCTAGTAGTGCGCAACCTCGACTGCTAACAATTCCATCAAAAAATTTCGAGCCAGAATTTTTGTTATAATTAAAATGTATGCCGTAACAATACAAATTTCCATAAGTTTGTGTACTAATTTTTGATCAAAATGGCAAAAAATAGGTAATTCTTTCGAATCCATATATATGAAAACAAGGTCGGTGACCCCAATTTTTATTTTGGATTGTTGGTTACCATCGATGGGAAGTTTGTTCATACAGGTTTCAATGAAACATTTCGGACAGATCTACGTGTCATAGCCCCATTAACGCAGCCAATGTTGATCATGACAAACAGTATTGCTTTAGATCTGGTCGTTTTTAGCAGCATACAAAAGCCCTCTTTTTTTCTGGCAAATCGCGTTTTTTGTTGCATATACATAATGCTTGTCCAAGTACTTTATAATCACTGTGTGTGACAAAGCTAGGCTAAAATTGTTGTCCTTCATTAACGCCTTTGAGGGTTTATTGGACAAAACAATATAGAAAAGAACTTGCATTCTCTTCTAATCGGCCACTGTTTTCTGTTGTGCAGAAGTAATACTAGTATAGATCATCTTCTAATACAACAAAGACGGTATTCGGCCCTTTTGCCACGACAGAAATGTTTTTCTTCAAATTTGTTAAAAAATGATGAAGAAAATGAAGAGCCTGGGCAGTGTTACTAAATGTGAGAAAAATGAACTCGGCGCTAGCATTCCAGGCTCATCACAACAACAAGGTACCCATAAAGTATGATTTTACTTTTCACTATTTATGAAAACACATCATTTCATAAGGCTGTAGTACTTACTTTTGGATCACAGAAATTCAGGACCTACAAAAGGGTTCGCTTATTCCAAAGGTTGATTATTGAGTTCGATATTCCGAATCTAAAAAAAAAAAAGGTCATTATTCAGAATATGAGAAAGGTTCGGTGTTCCGAAACCAAACGCTGTGATCGTTATACGATTTTTTAAAGGTTCTTAGTTCGAATTTTGTTTTTACATTGGAGCAATGCACATATGGATACATGTTATGAATGCGATGCTTGAAGCCGACGGAGGCCAACAAATTACACTACTATTAGTATGTAGTGATTTTTTTACTTGTTTCGGCCAATTTTTTTTATGTGGTTCGTTTTTTGTTTTTTTTGGTAGGCATGATAACATTAATCATGGCCGCCTTAAATAAGCATCAAACAAGTTGGAAATACAAATAAAAGTGTTAATTAAAAACATTCTTTAAGGCACACAGATAGAATATAATATTCATTACTCCAAGGTCATGAATGTGAAAAACAAAATCGGAAAAAGCGAACCTCTTTTGAAATTTGGAATAACAAACACGGTATTTGGTTTCGAATACCGACCTTTTTTTCAATATGCGGAATAACGAACCCTTTAGATCGAATTGAAACCCTTTATAATTTCGTAATAATGCTAAAAAGCGTGTTCGGAAAAAACGATCCTTCGTATAACGAACCTTCGTAGTTAGTTGAGTATTATACCGAACTTCGCAACAATGAACCCTTTCGCATAACGAGGAAGGCTCCAAGGTTAGTTTTCCGTATATTAAAAAAAAACTTGCGAGTTAACATGTGAGCTTAGTTCATAACAATCGGGTATAATTTACTCCTTCAAAAACGTTTACTCAGGGGTTGCACTAGCGCCTGTTCGTCTTTTGCTCTTACCCCAAATAGGCTGGCAAAATACGAAAGATCGCGCATATCAACGAAAATTATGGTCCCTCTGTTTATTATCCTCATGGTATAGAGTTACGTGTTCACCGTTTGGTAACCATGACAGTAACGAACTGCGATGTGCAAGAATCGGCTATATATAGCGCCCTTGATTGGACCTAGGCCCACCCCACTTTAAGGGGTTGCACACTGAATGTTTCATTGTTAATTATTTTGTTTTTCAATGCGACTAGCTATTTCAGTTATTCAAGGTCAAAATTTGGTATGCTTAGTATCAAAAAGTTAGTCCTTAATGCTCTTTAGATTTATTGATTATGTTTATGAATCAAGGTTATATATTCTGCTACAGCCCTTGGAGTCAACACAATCGGGTCCCTTCAATGTGAAATCCCCTGGAATAGTTTAGTTCTCCACTTTTGTTTTGTAAAATAACGTAATTCACCGTATATCTTATGTTTTATTAACGGCAATTTAGACATTCACAGCTTTCATTATACACCAAATTCACGTTTTAAGTCTAAATAGTCTACTAGATTATCGCCTCTATGTATTGTATCCCCGAGTTTATCTGGACTGTGTCTTCTTGCCAGGCAGAAGATTAATCCTGAATTGTCCAAACCCTCATGCAGTGGTACTCAGTTCTTATTGTGTGTATACAGCCCATCCATTGTTTACACTTCTGAGCTGTTACTGAGATGGCTGTTGAGTTCAAGAGTCTCATATTTCCATGCATGGCCATGGTCAGTGATATACATACCCTACTTGCACCACTATAGTGACATTCCCTGCTTGCACTAAATGAGACTAGTCCTAACCTAAAGGTAGCTATGTAACAGTTTTTCTGATTGGTTGGGTCAGATTGCAAAATTTTGCTTGACAAATTAAACTGTAGAATGACTTCTATAGCCAATTTATATCCAAAATAATACTTACAATGTTATAATATACAATTGTGGTACAGAATTACATTCTTTGTATGTATATTTTAACACTGATAGCATGGAACTATTTCATTAAGCAGACTAATATTTCATGTGTGGTAAACGGGCACAACTTTTGTACAGCAATGTATGACAGATATTACTACACAATAGTGATTTGGCCTTTGCACTCATAAGAAGTTCCCTTTAAAAGGGAAGTATGGTAACCTGAAGCTTGGTGTTCCATGCAATGCAATTTCTACTTCAAAATAATACCAGATGTATCAGAAAAAGTAACATGAAACTGAATGTCTTTTGTTTCACAATAAAGGTTGATCATTATGATTGATGCCTTGCATAGTATTCATTACAATATAGTGTTACAAAACTCAATTTGTTGTTTCATTTCACTAATTGCGCACTAAAATGCAGAAGATTGTCCTTTTTAAGGACTCGTCTTGTTTAGTTCTGTGTCCCACCCCCTTAAAATCTAACCCGAGTCGTTATAGCGCCCCCTGTAAAGCAAGGCCCAGGGACCACCGTTCGTCCACAAGTGTCATCTCCTTATTTTAATCCTCCTTGGTTTACTTAACTTTAACAAACGCACAAACGTACACAAGCTAAAAGTGCGCAATAATAGAGATCAATAAGGACTCCGAACATATTTAGCCTTTTACCAGTAATCTTAATAAAGATCCAAATAGAAATTAAATGAGATAACTTCGGAAACTAAAAGGTTGAAAAAGAATTATATGGGTTCGCAATCACATTTGTCATGATTCGTCATTTTGCAAATTGGTCCGTCATTAATTGGTGGTTAAATGAATGTTTTGTCGGTCTTGGGCATTTTTCAACCTATGATTTGACCCTCAAAAGGTTAGATAACAATGGTCAATTTTTTTAGTGATAAGCTTTGGTGATAATGAATTTACATTTTACGAACAAAATGTACAAAAAATGCATAAACGTGGCGTAATAACTAGCAAGTTCACTTTGCTATATATAACATGTCGATGATTGAAAAAAATATTAAAGGGGGGGAGAAATACCCGACCAGCTATAAAAATATCGGGGGGGCGGCACCGATTCTGACGAAGTGCCCCAGATATACATAACGGACCATACTTTCATTTTCTATGTCTATTTAGGTCGGCATGATGCATTGTCCTTACTAAATTACAAATTGCCTCAAAGTCAGACATTATTTGGAGTTCATAAGAGTTTGAGTGATCTTAATTCAATTTACGCACAAATATACAAAATTGCATAAATAAACGTGCGCTAATAGCAATGTTCAACACTTTGCTATATACACGCTAAGAAAAGTAAAATATGGCTTAGAACCTTTTTGTCCGCTATAAGAGAACCTCAGAATGGACCCCTCAAAAAATGAGTTCTTAAAATATGAGAATCCAAAAAGGTTCCTTACAGAACCATAAAAGGTGCTATACTATTTTGGTTCGCTGAAGACCTTTCCATATAGAGGACAAGAGTGTAGCAATCTGATGATTTTGTCGACATGAAAATATACATTGCAGGGGCGACAGACATGGCGTTCGGAACGGGGCGGACAGAACGTACAGGTACTTCCCAATAATTTTGCCCTTCGCCATGGAGCCCCCGCCCTTTTAAGAGAAAAAAAAAGCCACAACATTGAATCAGAAACTGATTTCGGCTTCCAAACACCATTACGAAATTGCCAAGAACTCTGCAATGAGAGTTTTTTTTTTTTTTCCTTGGTACCCATCCAACAATTAAGTTATTAGGTCTCTCTGCTGCAGACCTCTAGGATGGCGCCCCTATACTAGTTCACCATAAAAAGGTTTATAATAAAACTGATCTCCCGCTTCTTAGAGCATTTACTTGCAGAAAATATAGTGTGAAGGATGGCTCCTCTTAAATGCAACTTCATGACTGAAGTCGACGTTCAACACAAATGCTCTGTTGACGCCCCACTGTCGTCCAGTGTGAAGGACTATAAACTGACGCAGACCTTGTAAACAAAAATGCTGACTCGTCCAGTGAAGGAATAAAACTGACGCCGCCCTTGAAAACAAAAAATGCTCGACGTCTAATAGGCATAGCACCCTGGTCAATACTGATGCCGACCGCCTTGAAGAAACATTTGCGGAAGAAGCTATACTGCAATGGCACCCTATACTTCAATACTAGCCATCCAATGCCCCCAGGAATTAAATTGATGCCGCCCCTTTGAGACGCAAATGAGCAATTGATAAGAACGCAAAAAGCAACAACCCCTGCTGAAAGTTACCATTTATGTTACAACTCTACAAGACACTATGGATAACAAAATGCACAGGTGATAAACTAGGAAGTAATGAAACTGATAGAAGCAATTTGCATCCGTCGATGTGACCCTATTTCTCTCGGGTTATCCAAAGAATTATTAAATGAGCGCCGCCCTTTAGAAGCAAATTTGTTGTAGAAGGGTCTACACAAGCCAGCAGCGCCCAATTGGTGGTTATCAATAAGTAATTATAATTAATTGATAAGAACGCAATTACAATAATTAAGCAAATTTGCAGAAAAGTTTAATAAGCGGTGGCTATTAGGCCTAGCAATAATGCAATGAGCGATGGGTCTATGGCGGGCCGTTAAGGGGAAAATTGCAAAAATCTAACAAGCAATGGAGCACTGTCAGGACCGTAGCCAGGAATTTATGTGGGGGGGGGGGGAGGGGACAGCGGAGGGGGGTACGGATTTGCCAGAAGTGACCTTTGCGTACCACAAATCAATTTTTTTCGGCTCGCTGAGCTCGCCAGGTGACCAAATTTTCACCGTAGTCCAAAATTCTGAAAAAAGGGTGGGGGGGGGGGATCAAAAAACAAAAAAACACGCGTTTTTTTTTAATTTAAACAATATTTAAAAACACCAGTATTGCGTAATGCAATAGTATTAAACGCTGTTATCATTCCATATACCATGCCAGAATAACCCCTACACAACAAATTAAATTTAGGCAAGCGGCAAACTTGAACATCACAAAGCGGATCCTTCACAATGACAAGCGCACCCCGCAACCCCCCCACCCGGATGAGGGCCTGCACTGGTAATATCCCGTGAATCAAACTGGTGCCGCCCTTACACATTGAAAAAAATGCGAACGTTAAAAAGCAGATGCCCCCTTAAATTGGTTATCCAATAAAGTAATAAACTTATGTCGTTCATTATAAAATAAGTGCAAAAGTTATACTCGGCGACAAGTTCCCAACATAAACCTTTGACGAGCACTTGCTTGTGTTGAACCAATCGTCTATAATGGCTTGTGGGGCGATATGCTGTTGTCTAACCACTTACTAAGAACTTATATCACTAGGATGTTGCACGCGCTTGAAGCTCCGTCCACTCTACACGCTCTTCAAAAGTGTTCTGTCCTGGAGTATGACAAGCAATTCTGCTATTTGGCTTTCAAATAAAGTAATGAACTTGTTGTGCCCAATAGAGCAATTTGCAAAAGTTACCTATTGATCATCCCATGAGTCATTAAAATGATGCCGTCCCTTGAAAAAATGGCAAAGTTCTAACAAGCAATGGTACCCCTATACTGGTTATCCAATAAAGTATAATGAACGGATGTCGCTCACAAGTAAGCAAATTTGCAGAAGTATAAAAGTCATGAATTAATGCCCCCGTTTTATAAACAAATTTGCCTTAAATTTTCCAAAAATATGGGTTCTTTGGGTGAAATTTTTAGCCAAATTTCTAAAAAAATAGGAGTGTCTGGGTGATAGTGGGTGACATTTTTAATCAAAATAAATAATGGGGTCAAGGGTGACACCGATGCTGAAATGGGGGTCTTAACAGTAGTATTACGCGTCACCTCCAAAATGGGAGTGACCCCCCCCGGAAACGATTGCCAATCCATTCGTCATTCCTACTGAAAATAAAAGGCTGATGTTGCTGCTTTTTGCAAGATGTCTCATAAGCGGAAAACACCGCATCCACGGTCCGTAGAAAGTACCATTCTAATTTCAATTTGTCTATCAAATTTTGCATAAGAAAATCTGTTTAGAAAACAAAACGTTTCTAGGGGTTCACCTCCCCGCACCCACCCTTCTGTGATTTCATAGGACATATAGGAAAATCTATATCAATTAACTTATGGTTGTTTCAACATAAAACATTGATAAAATGTGTTGGAAAATGAAAAATTGCAAGAGTCCGGTGCTTCATGAGGAAGAGGGACACTCTTCCCACACCCACCCCGAGACCCCACCCCCCCCATAGCATTCCAAGGACACTTTACATAATTGAGTCAAACAAAACGTAAACCATCTATACAGTCTTACCTTTTAAGCCCAATAATCTTATTTGCTATAAGCATTATAAAGTGAACCCATTACAATATTACAATGTTTCTAGGCAATTTTGTATGAGAAAATGTGTTTTGTAATTCCAAACATTGCTAGGGTTCCGAGCTTCGCGCGGGAGGGAGGAAAACCCTCCCGCACACCCCCCGTGCGCGTATATATGAATCTCAATGGCTCGATTGACTATGTTTTATTAAAATAGAAAAATATAAAAAACTAAAACATTAAAAATTTTACTTTTAAAGCATTTGATCTTATATAACTATAATGTGAACCTTTGCTTATTTCAAATTTGTCCATCAAATCTCCACGAGAAAATGTGGAATGGAAAATGGACATTGCAAGGATTCCACGCTTTGCGCTAAAGGGGCAACCACCATAAGCCCCTGACCGCTTCCTTACAATAAACTAGCAAAGATCAATTCACTTGTGGTTTGTTCAATTAAAAACCTACCCATGAAACAAAGTTTACTTTTAAGACCGTTGATCTTAAATGACGACATTATAAAGTGAACCTTTGCTATTTCAAATGTTTCCATAAAATTTCACGAGAAAAACGGACTTTGGAAAATAACATTCCAAGGGTTCCGCGCTTCGCGCAAAAGGAAGCAACTTTCTCCCACATCCACCCCTGCTTCATATGAACTCTACAAAGACTTATGGTTCATTCAAATAAACCTTAACCATTAACTCAATTTTACTTTTAAGACCGTTGATCTTACATACCTATATTCAGTATAAGTTATCACATTTATAAGTGATACTGAAGGCAATATTCTGCGGCTACTCATTATTGTATGGTGTCACACAGGGATCTGTTAAGGGCCCTCTTGCTTCATCATCTACACATTACCTGTGGGGAGCTTATCCGCAGTTATAATTAGAATATCACATAGATGCTGACGAGTCCAGCTGTATACATCATTCAATTCCAAATAGATTCCAATGCCGCCAGGAAGCCCTGCAAACGTCTGGAACCGGATGCATAACGGATTTGAAAGACCCTGGATGAAAATCAAACAAATCATGCTCAACAATAAACAAAACTGAATTCTTTATAGCTGGATAGCAGACAGGTATCAACAAATTACCTGGCTTGCAGCTGCAAATGGTGATAGTATCATCATGCCATCAATTCTGGGCGGAACACTTGGTATCATTGTTCTACACTAATTGACCATGTCCAAACAACTGAGTGCTATAATCTCTTCTGCCAACTTCCAATTACGCAACCTTTACAGACTGCGTCGCTTTCTGGATCAAGACACAAGATACCAAGTCGTGCGTGCACTAATTCTATCGCGGCTGGATTTATGGCAATGCCCTTCTTTATCTTCTCTGCTGCTAGACATGATAGCCCTGCTACACTGCTTTCACCACTACATTGGCTCCCTGATCGTGAACGCATCCTCTTTAAGCTACGTCCTCTATGTGTAAAAATCCACTGAAGGGTCATGCTATACAATATCACTTGACAGAAAAACTGAAAGCAGACCATTTAGTCCAAATAATGTATGATTGGATCCCACACCAAATTGCAACAGAAACAATTGGGGTTGGTTAATATACTTGAAATAGTCCACAAAATATATAAAAGTTTACTAAAAATCACCTAGTGGAACATGTACAAATAAGGGGGAAAACGTTTGTACAGGGTAAAAAATTAGATTGTTCGAATTGATTTAATGATGTACCAATTTATTGGGCTACCCCTAAGGTTTAAAAAAAGGTTATAGTTTGCCCTATCTACGCGTTATAGTTTGTACAATAGGCTCAAACAGTTCAGGTCATCTGGGGTAAAATTCATAGAATGGTCGATTTTGATCGGACTGGTGTAAACTGTTAAATTTGTCCCACTAGATAAGTAAATGTAATAGATTTTTTGCTTGAACTTTTCTATTAAGAATTACAGAGCTATATGACTAGTGACATCCATATAGACCCGTAGCCCCCGTCCACATTTGCGTTAAATTAGGCAACGAATATATAGATGGTGTTCCAACCAGTATTTTCGGGTTCTGTACATTAGACGAACAATTGACACCTTTTTATAACGACGGATATATCTGAAAAATTACCCCAATTGTGGACCTGAACCTATTTTGACTCCATAACTATTGAACTACAACCTGAAGCGATGGCAAAACTATACCTTTTTAATCCTGGAATGTAACGAACACGTTGCATAACTTTTCGGGCACGCGTTTTGAGACTTTTCATATTTTGACCCCGGTGTATTAAACCTTAACCCCTTAAAAATATATGTTCCATCCATTGATTTTAGTTAGACTTTTGATATGTTGTTTGTAAAGGTATTCTCCAATACAATTCTGTTGAATGATTTGTTGCAATTAGTGTTGGGTAGTGTTTAGGCAGCATTCATATTTTGACTGGCCTACATCACAGGGAACAGTTCACTCGCTCGTCATCTGACACATCTCTCTATACCAACGTATCAGGAGACATATTGGTGACAAAGATTTTGTCTGCTGCAGGACCTTCACTGTGGAAGTCTCCCTCGTCAACATCAGTGATGCTCTCACCATTGTTAGTTTCAAAACAGGTTTTAAAAAGAGTCTCTTTCCAACCAATAATCTTGCAGGTTGTTCTTTTGTGTTTTTCAGTTTCTTTATTTGTTGCCGCTTGTTTGATCATATTTGGAAGTGGCCGCATTATAAATTCTGGTTGTATGTTATGCTAATTTCAAATTGTTTCATCAATTTTCACGAGGAAAACGTTGCTTTGTAAAATAAAACATTTCAAGGGTTTCGCGCTTCGCGCGGACGGAAGGGGGTAACACACTCCCCCACCCCACCGCACAACCCCACCCCTTAACATAAGAGCATCTTACATTTTTTACATCTTCTGGTGTTTAGCCCACCTTTGTTCTAGACAAATGGAAGTTCCAGTCCTGTGAACCGCGATGTTTAAAAAACATGTCAAAATGTGTCATAATGGCATTAAAGTATGTATTAACGTTACCAATTAATAATAATATTAATAAGAATTTTCGCCCCGGAAGGGAAATAGGTAGGCGCCCACAACATCGGTACCGCCCAAAGGAAAAATGCTTCCGACGCCGATGGCGACAGCGATTCTACTGAGAGAAGATGCACATCATAATAAACACCGACCATACATTTCATTTTCTAGTGTCTATTTTATGTCGGCAATGATGCATTTTTCCATAATTAAATCACAATTGCCCCAAGTCAGACCTAAAAAGGACATTATTTTATTATAGAGTTTGGTGATCACGAATTTAATTTACGCACAAATATACAAAATTGCATAACGTGCCACAGAATGTTCACTTTGCTATAGACACTCTAAGAAAAAAATATGGCGTTAGAACCTTTTTGTTTGTCCTCTATATGGACCCTCAGAATGGAACACTCAACAATGGTTCTTAGAAATCATGAGAACCCAAAAAGAGAACCATAAAAGGTGCTATCTCTTTTGGTTCGCCGAAGAACCTTTTTCCATTAGAGGACAGGTGTATCAATCGTGATTATTTTTTCGACAGTGGAAAAAAATACCATGCAGGCACAGAGATTTACTGGAGAAGATGCCCATATTATACCACACCGACCATACATTATTTTCTAGTGTCTATTTTAGGTCGGCCATTGGATGCTTTTCCATACTAAATCACAATTGCCCAAAGTCAGACTTAAAAAGGACTTATTTTAGTTCATAAGAGTTTGGTGATCAGAATTAATTTTAAGCACAAATATACAAAATTGCAATAAACGTGCGTCACAGCGATGTTCACACTTTGCTAAATAATAATTTGCTTTCAAACTGAACATTAGAAGCAAATGTATACTGTAATTTTTTTTCTCGCAGACCAAATTTGCAGTTTTAGATTAGCTACCCTAGGTTACATATAAGCCACAATTCAGAAGAGGATTATTTATTTATTCAAGATATAGACCGGTCGCAGTTTACAGAATTTCTGCAAATCATGCAAGGCCCTGTTACTAGCCTAACTAAACCTTTGCCCTGCGAGGCATTTGACCCAATCAACAACTCGTTCCTTAGGCCCACGGGCCTATCCATTATTCGAAAATCGAATATTTTGTGTTTTAAATAAGGATTTTGAATGATATAATCAATAATTTTAGTACTGGATAATTTTTTGTTCATTAATGGTCCGGCAGCATCTTATAGCCCGTACCGTTAATAACTCCCCACCGCTACCCGAAGTCGTGATCGTTCGGACGGGAATTTCGGGTCATGGGCTTCGCAGGGTTCTACCGAGGCTTGGGTACTTGCCTTTTATATTGAATGGAATTGGATATGAGACTTGAATCATATGGATCGTGTGAATGTGCTTAATAGGTATAGCTATATACAAGTATGGAAATGCGGCTATGGATTTGGAATCTTTGTCACATTATTATGGACCTTGTTGCCAATTAAATAATATAGTACATGTATAGCATTATAAAACATCGTTTTTTCCTTTCGCGTCTTATTTACGCATAGCATTCAACAAGTGTGTGAGGAGAGAAAGCGGCATTTTGATAACCTGAAAACATTACCTGGTCATGAAAAGGGTCTTATTTGAACATTAAAAATTTGTCATGCATTTAATGTTTTTTGATCTTCAAGAAAAATAAGCTCAAAATGTTTTCACATGTTCCATTTACAATTATAGCTGTTAAATATTAATTTTATCATCACAGCATATTTTTTCATGTATTAAAATTTCACTTTTTAAATGCGTGACAAATTAATGAATGACGCAATTGTCGTTAATTTGTCATTTCCAGTGCATTACAAATTGAAGTTGAGTATATGGCAAATTAAATGACGAATTATGAAGTTTATAATTTTTATTAAATTGTCCATGTCCATCAAAATGACAATTATTAATGCATTATTTGTCATCATTTAATTTGTCATGTAATGAAATTCAATTTTTTAACAACAAACTACTTACATACTAAAATTAATATACACCATGAACATACACATAATAAGGAAAACTACACATCTAAAGTTACACAAGCATCAATATTTTACGCCGATATTTCAACCCGTTCTCATGGTAAGAGCTAAAAACATAAATTTTCTTAGTCCTATTTAATATCGGTCGACCAAATGGGTACTTCGTTCATAACTTCCAATCCAAATACCATTTAGCCTTAATTCAAGACTATGCAAAAATAAAATTAAAAAAATGCAAAGTGACGATAATGCATATCAGCATGGCAAAGAATTAATCTGTAACATTAAAGGGAAAGAATAAGCAGCGATAACGCAAGGGCCTAAAAAGTCGTCATGTATTAACTTGTAAATCAGGGATTAGTTAACTATTTTAATGTAGGAATAAAACCACCAAGTACCAATACATGATTTTTTTGTGATTTTTAGGAAATTGGTGCTATCCCTTGTTCAAAATTGTTAGAATTTACTGATATTTTTAGTACAAAACTATTGGAGAAAGAGACCAGCACCACTATCATAAATTACTACAATACACCCAACAGTTTTAAAAAACAAACAACCGAAGGAAAGAGGAAGAAAGAAAAAAAAGACCAGAATATAACAACCATAAGTCTTTGTTCCTTTGGTATCAAAAGTTAAAAAAAAAAAAAAAAAAAAAAGATTCACTGGTATTTATTTATTACAACACGCTGGTAAAAGAGACTAACACTATTGTTCCGAATTGGTTTGTTGCCGAAATTGGTGTTGCCGAATTGGCGTGTTGCCGACGGTTGTTTGCCGAATTTGGTTTTTGTTGCCGAATTGACCTGCTATGGATAACCATCTCAAAAAGAACCGAGGTAATGGAATCATGCATCAAACACATATACACAAGGAGGATTCGATTGGCTTGATACACGAGGCAACTGAGCCATTTATAGGCCAAGAGCATTAGTCATAACCTGGACATAGCTCATAACAAGCTGAATTTTTCAGGATAGGTCTAAGAATATGAGTAGAATAACATACTACAGTCCCCCAAAAATCCCCCTGGGGCTCTCTCCAAACGGAAGAAGATGGCTTCCAATGGCCGCCATTTTCTATTTTTATCACAACTTTCCAACCAGACAAGTTGAAAATACAAGTTCTATATATTGTTTTTAAGGCACAAGAATCTAAGAAATCATTATTTTTAGTACTTAAAAACTCTCAAATATCCTAAACTAAGATGGCCATCCAAATTGCCGCCATTTTCTGATTGTTATCATAACTTGATATACAGTACAATTAAAGTGTCTAACATATCTTTAAGGCACAAGATAACTATAATTAAGCATTTTTTAGAGTGTCCAAAACTCATAGAAGCCAAACCAAGATGGCTTAAAACTTTGTTTATCTTTTATGGTTCAAATGTGCAAAAATGAGAATTTTCCGGTTCATAGTTTTCACCTTCTCATCTGGTGCACATCTTCAACCCTGATTTCCATTTATGTTTGGCGCAATCTCATATCATTGGCATCTAATATTTCGGTGCATGATGTTGCAAGTTTGACCACAGCATTTACTGTATATTGAGGTGTATTCAGGTTTATCCAAAAGAATCCTAAAATAAAAGAAGATATTTCTTGCAATTGCTACAACTCCAGTTTGAGCAAAGTGTCTGTTAATTAGATGTCTGTTTCTAATTTTGCGCATGTCACCATCCCCTTTTTAGTTTGAGGCAAGATTGCTACCCATCCATTCTTAAACCGTGATATAAGTGTGGAAATGTGACTGATTGCCCGTGTGTATGCTATGTGTCGGTATTCCATCAAGTGATTTGGATAGCTGGCCCCATAAGTTTAGTAGTCATGCATGTATCTATGGTGTTACTAAAACTATCCAGCAAGTCTCTTAGGATCCTATCCACTACAATATTACATTTAACTATCGGCATTCTGATTTTTTTTAAATAAGGTGTACTATACTCATAACGCGTTCTTTCTTTAAGGTCCAAATCTCAGGTGGAATCTGTCTTTAACCAGCTGAGAGTTTCGTCGACCAGGTTGATAAGGTTTTATTCCACCTGGAGACGTTTAGCCTCACAGCCTTATGATTTGGCTAAGGGTTTGTGGCTCTCCCCAATCGCAGTTTGAAGGAGTGCTTTGACGGCCAATGCCAGTTCTGAGTCTGTTGAGGCTTTACTCATGCTTACCTTTCAACGTCGCAGTCCTTGGGCTTGCTAGATGGGCTGTCCACAAACTTCTTTAGGTTCAATGTAGAGGATGACCTTGCTCAGACCATAATCAATTGATCCAGGGATCATGGGATACGCGACTGCAGTGTCATTAATTGGGTAGCCATTGTATGATGGGGGGGGGGGGGGGGGGGTTGGGGTTAGCTAGTGAAAAAAAAAAAAAAAGAGGAAAAAAAACAATACATCCACCTTCTTGGTGAGCTTGATCATCTGAAAGTTCCTCCTACAGAATTGTAAGATATTCTACAGGCGTCGCGCAAAAGGCCCTACCAAGTCTCATGCATCATTCAAACGACTGTAACTATGTATTGGTGCGTTATTCAGCATTTGATTTTGCCAAACAACAGTTTGATGTATGTAAAGTGTCGAAAGATGCAACCCATCCAGTTTCCTGCATCCTCTGGGAGATTGACACGAGACTGCGTCTTGGTGTGTTGATGCAAAGGCTGCTGTCCATTATTACAGCACTGTACTAGAGTGATTTTAGTTCTCTTTTTTGCGCATTGATTTGCAAGGTAAAAAACAGAGCTGACGGTCTTTGGTTTGCTGAGTTTCAAGTCTCATTGGGATGAATTGGCTTACAGTTGATTATGTCTTTCTGCAACACCATTTTTTAAGGTCTCGTTGTAGTCGAAATGTAAATGTTGAAAAGACTGGATGCCAGGACGAGCCCTTGGAGACACCATTCCAAAGTTTTGCGCTTTCTACGCATTACCCTTTGATTCTCCAGGACGAAAGATCTTTCTTGGATGAGCAGCATTATGAACGTGACAATCTTGACATCAGGGAAGGCTTTGAGTAGCTGTGTAGAGACCTCGATGCCAGACTGTATCAGACACAGCGTTAGATCTATAAGACTGAAGACAAGTATCCCAAGCCGATCCAGTAGTAGAAACTAAAGATTTCTAAAGTTTTCTCCGATGGCAAGCTGAATTTCATGAATGTGAAGACTGTTAAGGAATTGTGGACAATAATGTACATATCTGTAGTAGATAATGTAGTCGCCCGATACACCAACATGACAAGTTTGTGCCCAGACCGATGACAATAACTGAGAGCTCGTCTGACTCTGCGAGAGCTAGAGTTGTGATATACAGGGGAAAACAATTAACGTGTCTGTATCTGCTTCTACCGGCTTTACGAGATGATGAGTTAAAGGTGCTGTTCCGATTTTTGTCTACTTACTATGAGAGCCTGACACTGGTACACACTGACCATCAATACCGTGGTACACCGATTGCGGTTTTGATGCCTAGACGCGATTACGCTAGTGCAATGCCCATCACTACTGGCTAATATTGAGGGTGGGGGGGGGGGGGGGTGGTTAACCATTAAAACGATATTTTTTTATCGTTACTTGAAAAGACTTGGATGTGAAAGCTGAAATTCAATGTCTGACAATGAGAAAAAGACGGTCTTTCATCTGACATCAAATTTATACTACTTTCGGGGAAATCAGGGGGGTCCCCAAACGATCGTAACAAACACACCTTTAGGACCACCCTTCAGCTAGTGAGTGGCTTCTGGTATGTTAAAAGCCTAAGGCACTTTAAAAGTTCTCTAATGTATCTTTGTCTCTGCAGCCCCATAAGCTTACTCCTCATATTGCCAAAGAGGCCTGCTCAAGTAAGAATGTGAGTACAAAGGATGAAAAAAGGAGAAGAGCCCAGCCTGAAGGCCCATTCCTTTATTCGGCATATGTTGCCAAGGTAAGACATCAGGAGCTGACATTAGCCGAGATGACATTACTTTTAAATGGTGGGGCATGCCTATCTAGCTGTATTGTTCGTAACCCACGTCAAGGGGAAGGCAAAACCCAGTGTGAAATTAATTAAAAATTATTAAAAATATATAACTTTTTATTTTTTTTATATGCATTTTTAAAATTCTCTTGAAAATGAATATATTTCACCTCATTTTCTTTTCCCCAATATCAGTGACCAATGATACACGATAGGACCATTTTTGGAAAGCTGGGCTTGCAAAACACCCATTATTCGGGAGCTTTTCTCACTTATTACCGTGTTAATGATGGCATGTGTTCTATTTCCAAACTCTATGTAAATGAAGCATAGTTAAATGTTAGTGCACATTCATGATACATTTGCATATTAATTATTATCATTCATAATACATATATTTGTTACTGCCAATGTGCAATGGCTGCCAAAAGTTGTCGCTGGGACAAGCTGGCTGAAGCTGAGGATTCCTGGTGAGGCTGTCACCAGATAAATAGGCATGAACCCTTAGGAGTTTTGGCCTTCTAAATATTTTTTTTAGATTCCCTGTATATTAAATCATGTTTTAGACTCTTTATTTGTATTTCTAGTATAATTGGTTGTAAAAGTTAGAATAATGATAACCAATGTGGTCTTTTTGGTTAGCATTAGTTTTGGGCACTTAAAAATCCTTTTATTAGATTCTTTATTCTTAAAACTACGTTTTAGACACTAATTTGTATTTCTAATTTGCATATGAAGTCATGATACGATTATAAAATGGCGGCCATTTTGGGACGCCATCGGGATTTTTGGGTACTTGTAAGTTGAACTCTCAAAATATGACTTCATTTCAGCTTGTGCCTTAAAAACATATGTTCGGACACTTTATTTGTATTGCCAACTTTCTGGTTGCAAAGATACAATAAAATGAATATGGCGCCTTTTGACCGCCATCTTGATTTTGAGAGAACTCCAGGAGTATTTTCGGGGAACTTTTAGTAATGTTATTACTCATATTTGGCCCCCCCTAACCTATTCTCTGAAAATTCAGCTTGTTATAGCTATTTCCTGGTTTTAGCGTATATGATCTAATTCTCTTGGACTATTAATTAGGAAAGAAGAAGTTAACATACTAGTTTAACAACCCCATGTGATGACATTTAGATGTTTACAACATTCAAACACATTTTATATTACATTGAACAAAGGTCAATACACCCACTTGAAAATTTTTGCAAGAAGAGCGCAGGGAATCGAACCCACGACCTTCCGATCTAGACGGACGCCCTAATCACTAGGCCACCAGCCCCTGCTGATAAACAAAACAACAACACAAAAACACAAGAGCGTGTAGAGATCTTACTTATAGATTTTAGATTTGATTATCCAAATATGTTAGGTAATCGCAGTACAAGTTCATGAAATTTGCACTTATTATAATACTTTACTCTAACTACACTTTTACATTATTGCATTTCTTAATGTCCGTTTTTTTTAAAGGGATATATTGATCAATGCTGTTCCTGAAAACACTATGATAGTTAATCTGCGTATAGTATATAGTAATCATTTGTTTTACTGCAATTTGAGGAGAAACATTGTATATTTGATGTTTGATGTAATTTATGCATATTTGCATTTTCACCTTGGAAGCTTAAACGTGAATATTGGAACATGTTTGTTTGTAATAATATTTATTAATTTTTTGTGGGCCACCAGAATAGCTGACAGTATCACTTTATCCCCCTGTGCTTGAAAAGCAGAGTGGGATATTGCAGCGGGTGCGCATGTCGTATGTATGTGTTCCAGTTTGGTTACTGGTTTTCTAACCAGGTTAGGTTTCATTTCTAGGTCTCCTTCGAAAAGTTCGATTTGCAACTTGGGTTTATGGTGCCAATAGGGCTCCTTCATATGTGAATAATGTCAAAGGTCATGACAAAGGTCAAAGGTCCATCTGAGTTCATGTGCCATACTGCCATCTTGCCAGGGGATGACGCAAGTTTAATTTCAGTATTTTTAATCGTGTGCGTGTGGGTATGTATGTGGGTGGTATGTCATTAAAATGTTAAAGATGCAAAGCCCAAGTCTTAGTCAAAAACTTGGCATGTGGGTAGTGGTGAACACCAAAGAGGTTCTTATAGATAGGGAGGCAAACGTTACGGTCATCTTAGAAATTCATCGTCTCGCATGTTTTGCCGACCACAAAGGAAAACCTAGAGTACCAACAATAGAAAGCAATGGCCATGGCTGCCTCCGCTTCCACATACTGTGGGTGCCGCTTATTGCATATACACTAATCAGTAGTGATAAAATTGATGTATGTGTTAGAGGTGGCCATGTGTAATAATCGTGCACCTGGATCATTGTCTCAGATACTCACTCGCTTAGGTGCTTAGGCGCGCTTAGGTGAAAGGATGTATTCATGAGGCGGTTTATTTAAATCAAGACGACGGACGGTGTCATTCATTAGTTGTGTGGCATGGGTAGACAAATTTACCACCCAAATAAGCACCCAACATCCAACAACTGAAATTTTGCGGATGTTTGGATCGAATGACATTATGGTGTATACAAGCACCAGAACTAATAATTATTCATGCAATATTCAAAATGTCAGAGCCAGCACGGCAGACTGGTTTGAATGGGCTTCACCCCATTGGTGAACAAAAGGTATTACTCATGCAAACTGGTGATGGTATACATGCATAATAATGAGCTCATTACCATATTATCATTGGCAAATTATAAAAAAAGCAAACTGACCAGAACACAACAGCTGATTTATGAAATATTGTGTATGGGTAGTGATGGACATGGGTATTACTAATGCAAATTGTTGATGGTATGTATATGCTTATTATGAGCTGATTTGCATATTCGTTCTATTGGCTAATAGCAAAAAAGGTGAACCTTGACCGAACACAGTCTGATTCTGATGACATTTTGCATGTGGTAGTGGTGGAGGTCCACAGCTTATAGTTCTTTAATATAGTGAGCGCCAAAGACAAGAACAGCAAAATTCTAGTTCAAATGTCTTAATGCACTGACCTATGAAGTTCATGAATGTATGTGCATACAGTATTTGCTAATGTTTCACTAGAAATCGGATTTCACTACTATCGTCCATATTGCACACTACTTTATAATCTGAGCTGAGTCACACATTTTTTTGTTGGTTTGCACCCATGGTGATTAAGTTCCTAGTATAAACTTTAGTTTTGTAATTTCTGCCATACGCATGGCGTTACAGATTTTTTTTGACCAGTTTAAAAAAAAGTTAACCTTAACACTTAAGAATTTTGGTATGTTAATAGAATTTTCTACACCTCGGTGAGGGGGAAGCCTGAGACCAGAATTTTTTTCCTTTGCTTACGCGGTACCAGTAATTTCACTCACATTTTTCTCAAGAGTATTTTACTCCTGGGACAAAATTTTCAAGGGTGAAGATTTAAAATCTGAAGAGCAAAAACCTGTAGTCTGTACTGAGTGTTGCTGAGAACAGAAAATGAAGAGTGACTCACTAAAATACTTTGAACGGGTGAAATGCTAAGTTCAGAGCATGTCACTCTCATGGTAATATTTTTTTTCAATTACAGACCCTGTACATAAAGACACGCAAGGAAATATGGAGGGAAGATTTTATGGACACTTTCTTCTGTAAAGATTGCCCAAGGAGCATCACTTCTTTTGATCAATTTAAGAAACATGTCGAAGGCACCAGATGTTTGACAAGACTCAAGGGAATCCATTGTAACCATTTAAAAGCGTCTCGATTTGATCACAAAGAACTCACAATGATAGTTCAACTAACCACATGCGAACTCACATTGAGGACAAATTATTCCAGTGCACTCAGTGTGCTAATGTTTCAAACAGAAATCAAATTTAACTCACATGTGAGAAGTCACACTGGCGACCAACCATTTCAGTGCCACTGAATGTGGTAAAGTTTCACATACAAATCAAACTTAACCCAACATGTGAGAATTCACACTGGCGACAAACCATTTCGTGCACCGAATGTGGTAATTGTTTTGCACGGAAATATCATTTAGGACATGCATGTAAGATGTCACTCCGGTGATAAACTATTTCAGTGCACTGAATGTGGAAAATGTTTCACAAAGAATTCAAAATGAACCGACAGTGAGAGTTCACACGGGTGACAAACCAGTTCAATCACTGAATGTGGTAAATATTTCACATACAAAATCAATTAACCCAACATGGTAGAATTCACCCTGGAATTGACCTGGTGACCAACCATTTCAGTGCAATGGAATGTGAAATGTTCACAAAAGAATCAAAATTAACTCGACATGTGAGATTCACACTGGTGACAAACAATCAATGCAATGAATGTGGTAAATATTCTCACATACAAATCAAATTTAACCCAACATGTTAGAATTCACACTGGTGACACAAACCATTTCAAGATGCCATGAATGTGGTAAATGTTTACACCCGGAAATCAATTAAACAAGCATTGGAGTGAATACACACTGGTGATGAACCAAATATTCAATGCAACTAAAATGCGGGTGGTAAATGTTTCACGCTTTAGTACTCCTTATTCTAATCGAAGTGGTTACATAACCCTTGGTTACTGGATCACGCACCTTATGGAATGTTATTGCACGCGTGACTTTGGAGTGATTATTTTGATCATGGTGCAGGACTCAAAAGCGTGATCCAGTTGATATAGTAACAACCAGATTACATGAAACACTTCGCTGGAGATCTCAGTGAATGTAGTAAATATTTCACAACCTAATAACTTAGCCACACCATTGAGAAGTCACCACTGGTGAGAGAGAAAACTATTACACTGCACTGAACTGTGGTATAACTGTTTCAAAAACAAATCACAAGTTAGCACAAGTGCAATTCAACACTGGTGTCAAACAATTTTTTTTTTTTTTTTTTTTGTTCTTTCAGTGAACGAAATGCCCCCTCTTTGCCCCCTGAACATAGTGATTGTACATAAGGCCATATACTATATACTAACAAATTTTAATATATGCTTTCCCCCCGAAAATATGTGCACACCCTTCCCCCCATAAAAAAAATAAAGAGATGGCTAACGCCCTGCCGGCCACTGCCCACGAACCGGCGATCTCTAGACGACACCCTAGACACTGGCACTAGCCCCTGCACATGATAACAACAATGGAACAAAGATGCGTATGCGAGATCTTACGAGAAGATGTAGATATATTTTGATTATCCCAAATTATGTCATGCATAAATGTCTAATTATGAGCCATATTATATAAAATGGAAAAGATGTCTTTCTAATGTACTGTTCATAAGTGATGGGATCAAAGAGACAAGATGCTGGCATGAGGACTTTGGTTACACATATCTGCGAAGTAACTGATTTCTGCAAATATTATTATTATTAAATATTAGACCCTTTCAGTACAGGTTATGGCAAGGTCAAAAGTTGCCACAGTTGTTGAAAATGAAATAATAAAAAGACACTACAATTTCTTTACTTAAATATCAGTGACCCCAGAGTAGTCGATGTACAACATGCTGCATTGACTCAAGCAAATCATAGCAAGTTGATATACAGTAAAATCTGGCGTATTGCAACGGGTGACCTTTCTCGAATAAAACAAATGACCTTTAGCGGTTTTCCCAATATTGGAAAAAGGACAGCCCACACGCGTTGTGACCCAATTGACATTTTTTTAATCCTGTTTACCTAGGCAATAATTGGAGCTATATTATATTAGATTTAGAGCAGTTCAAAAATTTGATCCCCATAGTAACTTTACTCCCTCTCCTGGGCTACACGCAACAACGGGACCCCGGCAGACTTTCATATTTGCAAAAGTTATATTTTTTCTCTGAACTTTCCGTGTACAGTATGGTATCTCGTTCGTCTAACCCAAACCTTCTGGGCTGATGCTCTAAGCTTACTCCTGTATGATACCTGATGGTTTTGTCACTACATCATTAAATTCCAATCTAACGGACATCACTGTTGCTTGAAGTGGCGATCAATATCTGTGCCTCTCCTATGTGTGAGCATAACATTGGCCATACACACCATGTTTTGTTAATTATGTTCATCAGAATTTTGTTTAGGGGGTTAACTCACCTTGACTGCAAGAAATTTTGATTTTTGACTTCTGTACCACTTTTTTTTTTAAAACCTTTCATTTGGTGAATGTTCGCAGAGGTAGTACCAAGCTGAGTAGTTGCTGAGAACTTATAAATCTGTTTCGCAAAACTGTCAGGTCCTATATAGGTGATAATTAGCAAAACAGATTAGTTGGTAGATACTCCACTCAATGATTCATGTTTGCTATGCAATACTTCTTATTCATCAAATACCTCTTCATTTAATGATTTTTGCATGATGGTTAAATGCTGATTTTGTGTCGCCTGAACGAAGTTCATGCGGCACATACTAGTACCAAATCTGTGTGTCGTAGGTGGTATGTCCGTATGTCGGTCCGTAACCTTTTCTAACCAATGCTCTGTAGGCTAACGCTATTGGACCATAGGATGTTCGAGGTGAAAGCCTGAAGGAAAAGGGTTCTAGCCGTTACGCCATATCGCGAAGTACGGACTTTTTGCACAGAGATCGAGCGGGGATAGAATACCTTTAATTACTGCCGGGTATGGCAAATGAAAGTGACATTACCTTGAAAATTGGTGAGGATTGGCCAAAGTCCCCGCAGAAGAAATTTTGCAGAATTCGGCAGCCGTAAACTTGAAAGCATGGAAGGATATTCCTAATGGCATTGGAGCACCGCTTTGTATGGATAGTGCAGCCGGTACCGGACGCAGCGAATGGAGTTTTGAATTTTAATCTGTTTACCACCGTCTGGCTGCTATACCCAGGCTAACCCGTGTGCTTAACAGAATGAACGGGATTAATTAGATACAAGATAGGCTTATGGACTCTGTTATAATGGCAATAAAACACTTTCAGGGATTTCAGCAGGATATTACGTGAATATTTAAGGCCAAACAGAATGCCTCATTTCCGGATTTGCAGGGAAAAAAAGACAAGAGGGCATTTTTCTAAAAATAGAAAATAAGTGTAAAAATACCAACTTTTGCCAAGTAGTTTGCATTAAACGGGGGGAAGGGTCGTTTAATTGTAGGAGTAAAAACATCTTCTGATGATCATAAAACCTTCAAAAAAGATATCTTTTCATTGATATAAGTCTACATTAATAGTCTAAATTGTGTTCTTTTTGGATCACAATTAGAATTTCTATCAGGAAACTTCAAGTTTTCCCACCTATAGCACCTCTAATTTATAAAGGTATGTTATCATGTAACCTAGGGGGAAGGGTTGCCTAGGCGGTATTTTCTGGTTCAATGAAAATATTAAATATAATTTTTTGGCGATTAAGGCAATTTTAGTAGTCAGTAGTGTAGAGAGTTGGTGGTAAAGTTACTGGTGTAGCGCATTTTTAAAAAACTTATGCAATCATTTAAGTTTAATGGCGCCTCCCTAAGTTTGCACTCATTAAATGCAGAAGTCAAATAATAATAAAGTGTGTACAATGGCACCTTAGATATTCAGGGTGTTTTTCCTTGGAGTAAAAAACAGTATGTATTACAAAAGCAAACTGAGGGCATTATCACTCCCCCTTAGGGTCATTATTCATTCTGGGAAAATTTGCATATGATGGAGATTTATCGGATTTGATTGGCAAATATTTGACAATCTGTTTCTAAACAATTTATAGTGGGTTTGGTGCTTAAAGGACATTTTGTGATTCACATCCTCGTCACTGCACCCTACTTAACCTAAAGAGTTGAGATTTTTTTGTATCTGAACCGTTAGCCTTAGCAAACGTTGTTGTACCGATTCTTAAAGCGTATTTAGGCATTGGTAACTACACACAGAAAGTACGGCAACAATGGCCCATCGGACAGTTGGAAACAATTTTGCTTATAACACAAAACCGCAAGATCAGGAATCAACGAAAGTTTTGTGAAAAGCTATTATAAGGATTACATAGTGAACCTTGAATAAAACAGAAGTGCTGGAATCATGGGAAAGGTAACTTAAAATTAATAATAGAAATCTTTCCCAATTGTTTTTTTCAAAGTAGCGTGAATTATAGCGTTGCTTATTTTATAACGAAACTAATGTTATTAGAGCCAAATTTTGCTAAGATTTTTGTCCATTTTTATTTCAGAAAGTTACACGAAATGTCAGCACTTCTAAAACAGATTTTATTTGTGACAACCAGCTTTGTTTTCCATGCTTATGGTATTTTTTGAACCCTAGCATGCCACTGATGCAAGCAGATCGGGAAAACTCCTTCCTGGCAAAATTACGTTTTTGAATGTATGTGGTAAATTCTGCTTTTCAAAACAAATATTAAAAAAGGAGGGATTTGGGCCATACTTCCATGACACCTGATTTGCATCCTGGAAAATTAATTTTTCCAGTTCTGCCTGAATAGAACATCAGTATAGAACTAACTTTAAATTGAAGGTTGCCTTTGTTGCGGCATCGTCTTAAGGAAAGCATACATTTTGGTCATCTTCTGTGTAATATTGCATTGACCTATTCTAGTGTCAAGACTTCAAGGGATTATCTGCCTGACTGATTAATGCTATATAATCCCATATTGAAGACTTGACACTAGACTATTCTGGGCAAATATTACACGGAAGGAAGGAATAATCTCGGTTTAGCTATCGGATATGAAAGCTGCATTTTTCCAAGGTCGTCCTGAAAATTTTAGCAATCAAACCCATATCTGAAGTTTGTTTGATATGTGGTGGCGAGTGTTTGCAAAGCGCGCCAACTTCTCATAATCAAGTTGAAAACATGAGACACAAAATCGAGAACAAGCACCTTAAATGAAAGACCAAATCGAGGGTGGACAATCAGGACCGTAATCAGCACTGAAAGAATATATGAAAGAATTTCTTTAATTCTGCTGTAATACTGCTTTTGGAATTGTTGATGTTTAATATTTTCTACTAAGCAAATCTATTAATTAATCAAAATGTAGATCACACTGAATACGCTGAATACATGTCTTTAGGTAATAAAAATATGGTATTTTCAGGCGTTGTATGAAAGGAAGAAAATCAAAAAGTATGGCTTTTCTCTGGATGGATTACAGTAGTACCAAGGTCCAAACTTAGTTTTGGGTTTGCTATAACTTGCTTGTCCAATAAACCTGGAACATTTGGTATATGTTCTAAACCAATATCGTGAATATTTAAATTAATATGTTTATCATTAAAAAATACATTGTCCAATAATTAAAAATACTCATTTAGGATGCAACTTTCGCCACATATTAGTGAGTACAGTTAGAAGGGTAAAAAGGATTTTTGATGTCTAAATAAAAAAACAAGATTAGTTAACAGCCAGTTCTCTTAGCTCAAAAATATGCCACATGGGTTAAAATTGTAACACTCGTCAAGCAGTGGCATTAAAATAATTAACCAAGTTTTGAAAGTTTTATTTTGACACTGAATTCAGAGTCACGGGACCCTCGGAATTCCAAAGTCATGAAAGTGTTTACCAGCATAAAAATAATACAATCATCTACAATTTGCTTTCACATGTTGAGTAAGGCGCTAGTATTATGCCGCGTCATCACGTTGTGGAATATACAATCGATGGAAGGAGTTCCCCTGAATTTTGTATCTCATAATTTTTAATTATGAATTGTATGCATCTATTATGATAAAGGGCCTTCTCGGTAGGGGTGTGTGCCTGTTTTACGAGCGGAGGATAATATGAAACCATTTTTATTAAAATCCGACTATTTGCGAAAACATTTTTCCTCTGACCTATTCATTACACGCTACAGGTGTATTGTATTACGAAAGTGCTCTCTACCGTTGATGCGAGTAGACCAAATAAAAAAGGTCATAACCCGACGAGCAACTAATTTACATTCAAGTCTCATTGTTTAATAATTTTTGGCAAATGCAGTGTTCAAATTCCAATAGACTACAGGAAAAGTCTGAAAAGTTCGGAGCATAGGCCCTACCCCAGTTTTAAATTGTTTCTGATGTCAACAAAAGGTGTTTGGTTTGTTTCAGTTGGAATTTTGGGACATAAAATAAATCACCGTGGTAACCTGGACCGAGTCTGATCGCGTCCCTAGCCGCTGTGTGATATCATTGAGCTAAGAAGTAATAACTACCTTTTGTTGGAGCATCTTGACGCATCTCTTTTTCCGCCTCTTCCTCTTCCCGTTCTATCATCGTTTTGTTACAGAACTTTGTGTAGGCACTTCGCATGGAATTTGGCACGTGCCGGTATACGCGTAAATTTTAATGTGCTAGTGATCACTTTACTGAGTATGGTCAAAAAGTCAACAGAGCTAAGAGTCGAGAATTATGCCAAGTTTACAAACCGCGGATTCCAGTGCAACCTTGCCCTAAAACAACTAAACGATTCCATCTTTGAGAAACATTTTTAAAACTGAGCACCATGAGTCGTACCGGAAAGATTTCAACGGTGTTCTAGCTGTGAGATCCACATGAAAAACACAAAAGTTTAGTTGCCCTCGCAAGGATCGCTGGCAAGTCCGGTCGCCAATTTCTTGCCAGCTGATTGCCGAGTATCCAGATCGATGTCATTACAACGAATGTGATTGGCTGATGCGCTGAAAATCGCTCATCGTCAACCAATCGAACACCCGGATAAATGAGGCTTGGCCGACAGTATCATAGCAATGTTTTATTTTTCAGATATATATTCATTCAACAAAGTTCATCTTTTTCTCGTAAATGTGAACTTCTGCCAATGCGACATTACCCACAAATTTTAATTAGGTTTTTTAAAAAATTATGGTGGACGAATTTTTTTAAATTCCCAGATTGGGCTAGCCCCAAATCACACAATTATTACTTTGTGGGACATCCTGTGGTCAATATCACCGATTTACTTCAAACTTGTAGGATGAATAAAGTGAGGTGCCGCAATATGTGTAGCTGCATTATTTGCATTCATGAATTATTGAATTAGATTATATTGGCTGGTCAAAATGATAACCCATGTGCCAAGCAAGGATTGTGTGCAAGTATCTGGAGTTCGGTACGGCGTAGAATGATGTTTTGTAACGTGGTGTAAAGAAGTGGGGATAAAGCGTTTCTCGGCTGATTGGCTGTGGGCATATTGCGCAAGTTACATATGCAAAGAACTATTAATATGCAAAAATCAGCGTAATCGCTATATTTTGAAAAGGTACATCGGATATACACAATCCTTCACTGCACGAAAACACATTATGGTGCGCATCTTCTTTGCTATTTTGAAGTTCATGATACAGTGTGGTTAGGTATGCAAATGAGCTAATAAATATGGCATAATTGCTGATAGCTAAAATGGTTACATCGGCTATGCGACGAAATTTCATTTGCGACATGCAAATACATCCATACATCTGTGTGCGAAGGGAAAAAGAGGGGGCAGGGGGGGGGTGTTGGGGAGGGGGCAGGTGGGGTGTTGGGGAGGGACCGGGTGGGGGGTTGAAGAGGATGGCAGGGTGGAGTGATGGGGCAGAGATGGAACGGGGAGACCAGTTGCGCTTGCAGGGGGGGGGGAAGGCAGGGAAGAGGGAGTATCTGCTCCTCTCCCCCACGCCCCATCTCCCTCTTCTATTTTTTTCTTGATGTCTTTTTCCCCCCCTTTCCTCCTCCCCATCCTTGGTGTTAGTGGCGACAGGGGGTGAGTGCGGGGAGGGGGGTGGGTGGGGTTGCGTCGGGACGGGGTAGGGTGGGTGCATCTGGGTGGGGTCAGGATGGTGTGCATTGGGGTAGGGTGAATCGAGGAAGGGTGGGGTTCGTCGGGGAGGGAGCGGGATGGGGTGACATGTTACCTCATGTGACCTTGGTGACTTTCATGTGCCCTTGGGGAATTCTTTGCCTATGTGACCTTGGTGACCCTCATGTGGCCTTGGTGACCTAATGTGGCCTTGGTGAGCTCATTGGACCTTGGTGACCTTGTGTGACTCAATTGTGACCTTGTGAACCCCAGTGACCTGGTGTGAACCCTGTGGACCTTGGTGACCCCATGTGACCTTGGTGACCCCATGTGACCTTGGTGACCCATGTGAACCTGGTGACCCGTGACCTTGGTGACCCATGTGACCTTAGTGAACCCCTTGTGACCTTGGTGACCCATGTGAACTTGGTGACTGTGTGACCTTGGTGAGTGTGTGACCGTGGGACCCTGTGTGACCTTGGTGGCTTGTGGGAACTTTTTACCCCATGGGACCTTTGTTACCCCATGTTACCTTTGTTACCCATGTGACCTTTGTTAACCCATGTGAACTTGGTGACCCAATTGACATCATCATCCTCATGTGACTTGGTGACCTCTTGGACCTTGGTGACCTCAGTTAACCTTTGGCAATTCACAAATCAGTGTGCCGGGTAGGGTTCAGGGTGGGATGCGAGGGGTTGGGGTGTGTCAGGGAGGGGGGTGCGTCGGGGGCAGGAGTGCATCGGGGGCGGGGTGGGGGGTGGGGTGACCTTAATGTGACATTGTGACCTCTTTCTAATCATCATTTGCAAACTTATCATAAAGCAAGTGATCGCGCAACCAGGAAACAAGATGTGGTTCGAGAATCGCCTGTTATTTAGTGGCTTTGAAATGTTTCACCAAAATATCAGGTCCTATATAGGAGATATATTTTGCGAAAAACAGCGAAACAATTTTCTCTGAACCAATTTTTTAAAGTGCTATTATTTTAAGGATCATGCGGGGGCTGTCAGCTGAGGGTCAGCTGATTTCTTTATATCTTGTGGGTGGGTAGGTAGTAAAAGTTATCACCAAAAGCACAAAACTAAAAAATTAATCCGGCACCCCCCCCCATTTCATTGTTAAATTGGACCCCCTCTAAAGAGCCCATTCTTCCTCCAAAAAGGCGAAAGAGAAAATGCCATATTTTACCAAATTTTAAATCCACATTACCAGATACAGCAATACTTTCCAACTCAATTTTTTTCTGCATTAAAGTGTAATACATTGACGTTGCGGTCCAAGACATTACAGCTTCGGGCTGGTGTAAAAGATACATTTTTGCATCTGCAATTTTACGTATTTGGGTTTTGTAAAAATGGAAACAAAAATGGCAAATTCCCCAATTTTGCTGTGATTTTTTTCTATACTCAAGGAAAATTAACTTAGTGTTTTTTTATCACAAATACTTACATACATAAGGGATTCAAACTTTCTTTTCAAATTGTGGTTTTTCTCCCCTGTTCCCTAAGGGGGTGTCTGCTATATGTCATTTTACAATATGTCATTATAAGAAATTCATATTTACTGTAAAGTTAAAGAGAAGAATGAAGAACAATATGAAATAATTAGTGGACGGCTTTATGAGATTGTTTGTCAATTCACACGTTTGCAGATGTGGTTGTGAAACGCAACAGGTGCTAGGTGGTGATTTTGTGGGTGTATAGGTCGGTTTTTAAGGGGTTAGTCCCGTAATTTATTTGCACAAAATGTGCATGTTAATTTCAAAACATATTCGAAGGAGAAGAAGAAACGCCCTTTGTTGTTATTTTTTTTATAATATTCAAAAAGAAATAGAATTTTGCGGTGCTTGGTCCTGCAAGCTATGCTAGGGCCCACAAAAAAAAAAAAAAAAAAAGAAAACAAAAAGTGGCCACTCCGAATTGGGGAAAATGGTTGAGGAAGGAATGAAATTCATACTGACCACAGGTGTTGTGAAAGTAATTATAGTCCGGCACGCGTAGCATGAGTACGGGGCTCCATAGACGACAAACGGAATTAAAAGAGTGAAACTAATGTTGCCCATGAAGAGTCAAAAACTGCATTGATTTCGACCTATTGTTCAACATTGTTCCGGGACTGTGAGCCCGGTAGGACTATATCTCTGGCACATGCCTTTTTAGTTATGCCCAGCAAACAGCCTCCCACTCACATATTCCTGTATCCTAATCCCCACACACCCAAAGCCACTTAGTCAATAATACATTCAGTGCACATTACACACTCTTTGCTCGCCGCCTTTATTCTTTAGCATTGTTGAGTTGGGTTGGGGTTTAATAAATGACAAAATAATAAAAACTTCAAAATATTCTTAATTGTTTATGTCAGAAACTTTGGTGTGAAACTTTGGTGATCTCTTTTTATGTGGTCACTGTCAATTCCCATTAAATTGTGAGTTTCACACCACTTTGGCGGCGCGCCGGGGCCCCCCCCCCACCCGGGGGCGGGGGGGCACTTACTTCCCCTATTGTTTTTACACCCCACCCAGTCCCCCCGGCAAAAGAAAAATGACGGGTTTTTTTGGCAAAAAAGCGGCGATTGTTTGGGGCCAACATCACCAAATTTGGGACAAATATCAATCGATTTTGATGAAAATTGTTTTTAAAAAATCTTGGATGTTTCCCCAACCCCACAGAATTCCACTTTTTCCCCAAAAAGTAATTTCGCCTTTGACCTCCCCCTTCAGGAAAAGAAGTCTGTGCGCTGTGATCTCCGGCACACCACATGGTATGTATTTTCCGATGAAGATTGAGTAGTGTTGGGTTTAGGTAAATTATTAAACAATAATAACCAAACTTAACAGTGGGGCGGGGCACCCTCCCCCACACCTAACTAAAAATCGGAAAGGAGAGGAAAAAAAAAATAGGGAAAGGAAGACAAAGAAGGGGGACGGGAGGAAGAGGAAAAAAGAGAAATAAGAAGAGGGGAAAGCCAGGAGAGACAGAGGGGAAGGCAGAATAGAAAAAAAAGAAAAGGGGGAAGAAGGACGAAGAAGTCGGAAGAATGTGAAGGGGAGGGGAAGAGAGTGTAAAAAAGAAGGGAATGAGAAAACCAAGGAAAGGGCTTAGCTCCATCAAAGTCTTGCCGCCACTTCCAAACCAGAGGCATTTAAGGCAAACGCAATGTCATTATCAATAATCTTCGGATTTATCTATAGATTTCTACTAAGGAGGAATTTTTGTCTCAGTTTTCTTCAGATAGCAAACACAACTATTCCCAGTCCAGCAAACAAAAAGGCCAATGTCATTTAGACCAGTAGGTCCAAACTGGCTTTGAAATGAAATTTCAGACATTGACTTGTGTTAACCCTAACACCACATCGGTTTGCTCTCGGAAGGGACGAGAATGAGGGAAGGAGTGGACGGAAGATAATTCGCAATTCGGGTGGAATCCGAAAACCAGGGCCATTCGGAGCCCCAGTCCCCTTGTAACCGGGATCCACTCTAACGACGGTGTCGCTGGCCTAGCCTACGATTTTGGTTGCCCATAGCACATGTGTCTTTGTTTGATTACGTCATCGCTACATTCTGGCCTTGGTGCAATTTTTTGCTCACTCTTTGCTGTGGGGATTTCATTGTGAGATTTCGTTTCTTAGGGATTTATTAATATTGAAAAAAGCTATTATTAATAACAGAGATGGCTTCAATTTTGGAACTGAAGACTTCTCACAGCATTTTCTTCAAAGTACAAAAGTCCAAGCTCGTTATGTCAAAGTTCAAGATTGTCAAGCTTTTTATAAACATATTTTAATGATGTCCATTGTCCAACTTTTTCCACCATATGTTAGTCATGAGCCTGGACACGTGGGGGTTTATTTTTTCTTACTTTTTCTATGGCTTTTTATCAAGCTCAACCTTTGATATGCAAAGTTTGAAAGGAACCAAGACTTCAAAGCTTGAATAATAAGTCGTAGATAATCCAAAATTATTGCCAAAAAAGGCATTCGGCAGAGTATTGAACCTAAAGCCTGATCTCATAAACTGGAATTTCCATTGATATAATTGAGGTTTCAAGCTTGAATTGACTTGGATAGCTATTTTTCCAGGGAAGGACCATAAGTTTTCATTATAAAGCCTTGATCATTTTACAGGGATGTTAGAGAGGATAATTAGTATGGCGGGGACGGGGGGGGGGGAGTGATTTGAGTGGGACTATGAACATTTTTGTTTCCTCCATTCTCCCCTTGTCATATGTACACTTAGATACATTGGTCATGTTGCAGATCACCTTCAGAGATCAAAGACGCATTTTAGGTTACTCAGTTTTACCAAGGAAGCGGGGGAACCACCCCCTATAATATGTTTGTAAATAAAAGTAGATGGGCTTTTTAAAGTGTCTTTTGAACTGAAGCTCAACTAATTTTCATCGAAGTTGACTTTCTTTTATTCATTTTTGTTTGTGTTCAAAATTACCATTTTTTACACTGTAACCATAGTTATACAGAGCAACGAAGGCCAATTTTAGGGGGTCTCATTGCACGTCAGGGGGAGTCACCTATTGTTTAATATGTGTTATTGTAAATCCTTTAACCACTAGTGTCCTCCAAATAGATTGAAAATCCGCCGACCTCATCTGCATCCTTGCAATATGCCGCCTGCAGATTCTTACAATAATAAACTCTTTAAAAATTTAAATTTATATTTGTAATATGCTCTGAATACTTAGTTTTTTGAGTCAACATGACATACCTTGCATCTTCCCCGTTTTTTACAAATTTTTCCTCTAAATTATACCCCTCTTCCTACTTTAAAATCTGTTTCCGTTTTATTGCGTAAAATACAGTAAGCCTCATAACTACAAAAATAGTTGGAATAACTTTAATTTGACTTTATCAGACATTCGGGTCTGAGATTTAGGCTATCTAAGTAAACAAGTTCTGAGAATTTGACTTGATTTAATACTTTTCCTATACTGTGCATGTATGATATTTCTGTATTGTTATGAGGGATATTATTTGATAAGGCCTGTCCTGAATGCTAGTAGGTGCTCATACTAATAATCATATTGTTATACTACAATTTGAGAAGAAACAATTGTTTTTATGGCATACATTTCAATATATTGGGGCATCAGGTGTTTAAATAACAATCAAATTAGTCAAAAGTTATTTAAAAAACTTAAAAATATTGCAATAAAACTACATTCCTGTTCCGGTAAATGGAACACCAAACCAATTTTCCTGATTTTTTAAAGATAATTTCATTACTATGTGAATCATTGTATAGTTTTATATGTACTTTTGGTTTATTTGAGGGGGCACATAGATGAATAGTACAAATGGTCATGCATGCATAAAACAATGTTTTTCAGGCACAAATTTAGCGGGACAACCATTTGGTGTCCCGTTACCACGGGGAACCACAGATCACCCCAGAGATTCAAAAGTAAAAAGGTTTTAGTACCTGTCTTAAAACGTTGCATGCTATAGTCAGGAATTACGTATCCAAAAAAAACCCATTGCAATGAACTTACATTCACTTTCTCAGAACAAAACCATTTGTTTCCCATAGTAAATTGAAAAGCGGGACAACTCAACATTTTGGGTTTTGTTTACCGTGGAACGGGAAATCACTGACTGGCATTGATTATAACAAGGGGGGTGATCGGCTAATTACCACAACAGTCAGATTTTAGTAATGTATGAAAGCTTTATGTGTTTTGCTTTATAATAAATAAGAACAACTACATCATATATTTTCAAGGTTTTGGATGCACACATTAAACCAAGATCACATGTTTGGTTTTTTTATTTCATGTCCAAGGCTTGGTGGCCCCTTTACACGGGAACTGACTCCTTTAATTTATACATAACATTAAAAGTTTAATGAGTTAATGTTCAATTATATAATCTGAAAATTAGATCAATGCTGTAATTTTAAAATGGAATTTATAATTTTGAATACATATCTTCAATTGGTTAAATTTAAATAAACAAAATGTCACATAGTAAAAAACGGCAAAACCAAAGTCTTAACTGGCAACCTAATTTTTACGGACCCCCACATGCATAATGTACATCCCATTATTCACATCCCCAGAGCTTTACTACCCTGGGGGAAAAAGCACTCTCTTTCCATACCGCCATTGACAGTTACAGAAACTTCAAACCTTTAAGAAATAGGTATGTTCATAAAATTTCTACATCTCTGCGAGGGGAAGCTGAGACCGACTTTTTTTACTGTGCTTAACACGGTAATAGTAATTTCACATCGCATTTTCTCAAGATTATTTTACTTTTTGGAACAAAGTTTTCAACGGTGAAATTTAAAATCTGAAAGTGAAACCGTAGTACTGAGTGTTGCGGAGAAGAAAATGGAGAGTGACTTCACTCTAAATATTGCTAAGTTCAGAGTATTTCACACCCAATGGTAAATTTTTTTCCAATTACAGACCCTGTACATAATGCACGCAAGGATATGGGGATAAGATTTCTGTACACTTTCTTCTGTAATATTGCCCAAGGATTCATCACCTCTTTTGATCATTTATGGAAACATGTCAGAATGCCCCAGATGTTTGACAGATCTACAAGGGATCCATGTAAACCATTTCAATTCAAGCGTATCGGATTGATCACCAAGAACTCACAATGATAGTTCAACTAACTACATGCGAACTCACATTGGAGGACAATTACTTCCAGTGGCACTCGGTGCTAAATGTTTCACGACAGAAATCTACTTTAAACTCACATGTGAGAATTCACACTGGCGAAAACCATTTCAGTGCACTGTAATTTTGGTTAATGTTTTCACATACAAATCAAATTTAATCACGCATGTGAGAAATCATAGTAGTTACAAACCGTTTGAATGCAAGGAATGCGGTAAATGTTTCATATACCAATTCATTTATCCGCACATATTAGAATTCACACAGGTGACAAACCATTTCAATGCACTATGTGGTAAAATGTTTCACACAGAAAAAAGCACATTTAAACATGCATGTGAAAATAACACACTGCTGATAACCATCTCGATGTCACTGAATGTGTAAAAATGTTTCACAAACATATTACAGCTAGCCCACACATGGTTAGAATCACACAAGTGTCAAACCTTTCAATGCACTGAATGGTTGTAATATTTTCCACACAATCAACTTTAGCCACACATGTGAGAATTCACACTGGTTAGAAACTATTTCGCTGCACTGAATGTGTAAATGGTTCACATACCAATCTCATTTAGCCACACACGTGGCTAATTTCACACTTGGTGAGAAAACCCATTTCAATGTACTGAATGTGGTATGTTACCACACAGAAATCGGCCTTTAAACAGCATGTGAGAATAAACACACTGAACCACTCCCATCACAAATTAAGGACACGAACACAGAGGATGCTCTACCTTTTTTCGGGACCCGAGGCAAAAATGTTGTTTTTTTTTCGCAAGTTTCAGCTTATTTCATGCCTTTTGCCTTCATTTCAAGCCAGGACAGATCCCGTATGAGTATCATTTAGCTTGAAGTAATACTCATACTATGTCTATGAAGGTTCATGTGAACTCTATTAAAACTGTAAACTATCATCTCAGGAAAATATACAGAATCCGTCGGTATATAGCACTAATGACGAAGCTGCCATCAGTTTGTTCCCGTTCGCTTATTTTTGTCCTGTTTAGACTATGGTGGTTTGGCGTTTCGGTGGGACGTCAAAGGTCTAATACCTTTCAGACCATTTAAATAACATTATCCTTATTATAAATCTTAATTTTATATAATATAACAGATTGAATGAGTTTTCATTTTGGTTTGGTTGTCAAGAATTTGGTATGTAATTACAATAACAACTTTACCTGATTTAACAACTAAGATACTTAAAATTTCAAAGTGCTCTAGTGTCCTGTGTTGCAGAGGCGTTTCAGTTCAACGATGATATGTCCTCACAGCGAAGACTCCAAAGATGACATACTCACATAAGTTCACATAAATCATCCATGGTATATTTCCAGTCGAATCTTCTCATCCTGAGAAACTTTTTTGTCCCAGCAGTTCAGACGACAAGGTTAATAAGTCCTCTACTACACTATAGTCCATCCACAGTATCATCGTACAAGATAATCACCACGATTTCTTTCTCTGTCCACAATTTGGCATACCTATTTTGATTCCCCAAGCACTTTTGGCTTCAAAAGACGGACAGTAGAATCATTACAGCGACTCAGCACCCATGGAATTATAATCCTGGCACTGGTGGCTGCTGGCAAATCTAACCTCCTGCAACTCTGCTTTATACCCTCATTTCACACAAGTCCCAGTCTTTAAAATAGATATTACCACAGCAATCATGCATAAACATAACCTGTTCTACGACCAAATTGGAAATTCACCATAAAATTACACCGCGGAATTGTGCCATCACTTCACATATATAACTTCCGGGGAAATCCCAGATTTTGCAATGTTTTGATCTCAAAGCATAACGAAGGTTGACTCATTTCTAATTTTACATCTTGGGTAATTCCCCTTTCCCCTATTGAGCAATCTATCTTGGTAGTAATACCGGTGTGAACGCACTATAGCACTTGGAATCTCCTGCTCTCCTTTTTTATCATAAACAAAGTACTTTTCTCTCCCGTGAGAAATCTTTGCTCAAATAACATTGAGAAAATCAAATTGATATTTTTAATCACCAAATGGAGGTATTATAAATTATGCAAACTCACTTTTGTGTGGTATATCAGACATAAGTACGAAAGTTCCAATACCTTCAAAACAGCTGCCATTGATTATTTTCAGTGTAATAGATTACATCCTTCTGCCCCTTTGCAGAGAGCTTCATTGGTTACCTGTAACAATGAAGAGTTATCTTTAAAATGCTCTCCGGACGTTTTATGGAATGAATCACCTTATCCCTGCTTACCTGGCCAATCTTCTTATCAGGTTACTCTGGGAAGCATGGTCTACGCTCGAGAATGCCCAATTTTTTTCCTTAGCGTTTTTCTCGAACCTTTCGATCAATTGATGAAAAGCATTTTGTGTTGCTGGGCCGCGCCTCTGGACCTCTCTCCCCATCTTTATTCCTTCGTTTTATCCACAGTATGGTGCATTTAAAAAGTCCCTTAAACTCACCGTTTTCCCATCTGGAATGAGCGGTTTTAATCATTTGCCCTCGATCATATTGATTATTTTATAATTGTTTGAATTTTAGAGTTTATATCAATTTTGCTGTTGTGTAACTGTAACAGCGCTATGAACAATTGGAATAGCGCTTAAAGGGGAATGACCCGATATAAAGAAAGAAGTTTTCATCTTTGATAGAAGGGCCTTCCCAAAAATCCCATTGTTAAAGTTTCTCTGCCGATATTTCAATCCGTGTGAGAGCTAAAACGTGATTGTAAGCCCCATAGAGTTACTGTCATAAATTAATATTGGTCGACCAAAATGGGGCACATTTTCACTCATAACTTCCAAACCAAATATCATTTGGCTCTAAATTTTCACAGGGTAAATGAGAAAAGATACCTGGGGGGGGTACTCCGTGGAAAAGGATAGTACGTTGTGCCGGCCCTATAGCAGAGAATCAGAGGATTTATATAGTGCCTAATGCTATTGGCCTCTAAGCGCTTTCACAAATGGTCGCTGATCACTGTGGCCGCAACATACCATAACCATTTAGCATCATTTCAAGGGATGCAGCAGATCGGATCAGCGCTTTCCCTTCTCAGCAAACATACATCGAGATAACCTCGCAGCCGGGACCATCTTCCCAAATATCGCATGGGTAAATCGAGACAACCAGCGGTTAATTTCTTGTCCAGGGAAATTACAAGACATCTGAATCTCACAGGGCTCGAACACACGCCTGTACGCATGGATGAGCAATACACTGGAGTCAAGCGCTTACCTGAATTGGAGCTATCTGGGTCGCATTTTCACGCCTTAGTATAACATGGTTTTCGTTTTTCCCACCAGGTGACTATAAAGATGGGTCACTTTTGAGGTCAATTGCGTACTAATAAGTGGGTCATTTTTCCATTTTTGGTCACAGTTTACTATGAAAAATGGGTCAATTTTCCGATTTTTCGCTAAAATCACCTTGAAAATGGTTGATGATTTTTGGAAAAAGTTACTATGAAATGGGCCGATTTTGCTAAGATTACTTGAAATGGTGTCCGAAATTTCAAGGCCACTATATTAAATGGGTCGAAATTTCGGGCCCAACTATATAAATGGGTCATATTTTTTGTACAATGTGGTCACTATAAACTGGGTCGAATTTTTAAACCCGGCGGAGGCCACATCCTACCAAATTTTTGGGTCGGTACCCCCCCCCCCCCCCCACGGGAAAAATATTGCTTTCTACTTCCTGAATACCAAATGGTTTGACCACTTCCGGTAAAATCTGGGCGTCTGGGGACGAGGCTTATTAGCGATCGGGCCATGGTACTTTAAGAATGCTGCGCAATCCCCCCGGGGGGGGGGCACTTCTCAATGACAGGGGGTAGTATTATCCGTGTCCAAGCATCATCACAAAAAGCACCCTAAATACTATTTTCAAAGCTTGAATTTTTCCCATCACCCCTAAACAAGTATCAGCAGCGCAGTTACCTACCCTAAACAAACTATGATGGAATTTGCGCCCCATACCAAGTATCAGTATCTGCAATTTTGCATACCCTAAACTAGTATTAGTCTTTCTCCCTACCCTAAGCAAGTAATGGATCAATTATTACCTTCATAAACGTTAAAAACAAAACATATTCTTCAGTGTATTTTTTGCATATCACCAGAGAGGCTTGTCTGACTTGGTGTAATGCAGAAAATATCTGGGATAAATTTATTTTTTCAAGCCCAGGATATATCCGAGGAAAGGTATTTAAAATAGGAAATGCTTTTGAGCCAGGGTCGTATCCACAATTCACAGGATTGGCGGGCACTACAAGTGTCGATAAACGTCGTCATGCAGCGGCCGTGTTGTGGGGGGGGGGGGGGGGGGGTACACTGCAATATTCACTTTCCAACGCACATTTTCATCATGCGACTTTGAATAAATAATTTGAAATTGTAATATTCACTTAAACCAAAATATAGGTATGATAAATGGGCTTATAAGAAGCAAAACAGACTTGATGGGTTAAAGTGTCACAAGATAATTCATATCGTAAATGGCGCGGAAGGGGTGCCGCTCTCTCATCTCTCTCTCGTGCGAAGCGCGGAACCCATACGACAATGTTTGCTTTCCGCCACATTTTCTCTAACTCTAAGTTTGATAAAACAATTGATATTGTAGTGGTAACAACTTTAAATGCATATAGGCCAATGATCGATGGTATAACATAAATATATTTTTCGTCATAGGCAATTCGCATTGAGAACGTTATTTTCGGCTCTTATTTCCGCATTTGCAGCGCAGCGATAATCGGCATTTTCCCTGAAACTTGCCGAATCCGCGCAATAATGCACACAAATAAATGTCCGCCAAAGTTATTTTAATAAATTTACCTTGATTGGACTACATTTAAATATACTATGAGTTTTAATTGCTAAACTAGTCCCTTTCATGGGTAGTGCTATAGAACAATTTTGGTTAGCCAAGTAGGCCATCACAAAAGGATCGTCATTTCTCAAACCATAGAGGCCTGTACGAAAACACGTGTATAAGGTTTACTTTACCGCGCGTAGCGCGGAAGAATTTCGAAATTAGGGATTTGAAAGCGCAGGTTTGAAGGCAAGTACAGACTACCGGTACTCTTTTTTATTTTTTTTAATGTGACCTAGAATATTGGACCCTAAATGCATAGTCCTCATTTAGAAAATATAACCCTTTTTCTTGCTTTTTTGGTGATTTTTAGACCTTTTCACATTACGTACGTAACGTTTCCTAGTCCTGAGAAAACTACCCATTTTTACGTGAATTCTTGGACACGGATGATACCCCCTTGTCTATGACACTGCCCCCCCCCCCCCCCCCAGGCCCCCGGGGTGCAATCTTAATAATAATAAGATGACAACTGAGGCATTGTTGATAAATAACATATTCCAATCAGATTTTCAACTATATCTACATTTGAACTTGGTTGTGTTTTAGGCACTCTCTTTAGTTCCCGATGATGAATTTTAATTATTCACAAACATAATTTATACAGTATCAAAAGAACACATTTAACAAATTTAACCCTTGAATTACCCTTCCTCATCTCAAAATGCTTATCAGGAACAACAAGGTTGCATCATCAAGGTTTGGTTGTTTTAATTTCAAAGCATTCTGTATTGATTTTTTGTGTCGCCTTCATGGATATGAGTACATGCTGCAACCAAATTGGTAAATTATTTCTGCTGCTTAATTGATAAAAAGCTTTGAGGGGCTTAAAATGCCAGAAATATTTTGGGCTTTTTAGGTTTACAAACTACAAACAAAAATATTTGACTTTAATCAGACATCGGTCAGAAGCTTTAGCTAATTGAAGCAAACAAGTTACAGGGTGATTCAAAAAACACTTGACCCTGATTCGTTCCGCCATTTTGAATTTTTAAATAATATTATCTAACATATTTTGACAGCTTATTTCAATTATCTTTAATTTGCTTGTCAGATCATTCCGATCGGTTAAGTATAGGCCGAGCTATAAAAACAAAAACAGTCTTTCGAATCAGAATCTGCAGGTATAAATTAGCCCAATTTTCTTCTGGACACAGATTTCCTCCGCTGAAAACGCGCCGTTCATATCAATGTGAATCCGTGGACAGAGGCAGAAAACCGACTACTTGTTTCAAACGACTGTAGCTCGGATTATACCTAACCGATTTGTGAATAGTGTCTGCATCATTTAAATATTTGGGTGTTATATTTCTTCAAATTTGAAATGGGGGGACCCTGGTAATACATTACATCCAGAACCTCGAGGCTTCTTGGATTTATTATGCGTCTTGTTCGTTGTAATAACCCCGATGTTTTGTTAAATTATATACACTCTTTGTCGTCCTATTTTAGAATATGGTTATCCTGCATGGATGCCATATCAAGCAGGCCATATCAGGGATATGAAAAAAATCAAAGAGACTTGTCCGTTCTTTGATTCCTGCACCCAGAGGGGAACTACATTATGAAACTCGTCTTGAAAAGTTGGGTCTCAGTTCTCTTGCAAATAGAATATGTATCTTGCTATCGCTTATCCTATTAGTTCTGTATGGTGTGTATGATGTTGATTCCTTTTAGTTATATCTCCATTAATGCACGCCATGCAGACACTCTTAAATTCATCATTTTTAACCTATTACTAGGGAATGACAGTTGTTTTAAGTACCGTTTTCAATAGATTTCCAGTTTTAGTTAGCCTCCATGTTTTTTAAATAAGGTTAAAACACGACCTTACTGGTTCCAGTTGGCAGGTCAAAATGTTTAAGGTGTGTCCTTTGTAAGTGCAATATAGTGCTTAATATTAATGTTCTAATTTTATTTTTATATTATTTTATATGAGTTTCATGGCGGTGTGGTGGTGACGTCAAACGCTCCTGCATTTTTTGTCCTTGGGTTTTTGGAGTGCCAATATATGGTTACCACTTTTGAGAGTGACCTCATGTCACGGTCTTGTTTTCCCTGCAAGGGCCACGGAACTCCTGTTGTCGTTTCTTTGTCCTTTTTGCATTGGAGAGGTATGACATCATCCCACACAGCATGGTACCCATCATTTTGATATTTGATAGTTGCTTAAATTGTTTTTTTTTAATATTATGTGCAATTTTTAATGTTTTATTTTTTTCGTTTTTTAAGTTTTTAAAATTTATTAAATTAAGGATAATGAACCCACAGCTTTCAGATGATACCAATATGTTAGATTATATTACTTAAAATTCAAAATGGCGACAGAATCAGGTCAAGTTTTTTTGACTCACCCTGTATATTTGAATTTGACCTTGAATTTTTTATATTTTCCTAAATTTTTTCATGTATTACTTTTTTTTATATAAATGACTGTTCCTGAAAACAATTATGCTACAATCTTGGAAAAAATTAGTTGGAAAAACTAAACACTACAATTTTCCTACATTGCTCACCCAAGCCAGAGTTGAGAGCCTACAAGCTTCTGTTATCACTCAAAATCTGAAAGCCCCCAAACCTTCCACTTCAACTTACCCTTTTCCAACCCCACCCCCATTAATCAATGTTGGAGCATGACAAAGACTGCGGATGACGATACCCCCATTCAACACTGGTTGGGGGAACCTGGGAAACATTTTCCCGAAAAATATTCAAAGCATTCCAACAATTTTTTATCCCCCTGCCTTGAAAAGTAGAGGGGGATATTGCGAGGGGCGAGAGTGTGTGTGTGTGTGTGTTTGTTTCCCCCGGTTGAGTAGTTTTTTCGTCTTTCGCATCGCCTAAGAAAAGTTTAAGTCCAATTTAAAACCAGACTTGGGTTAAGGTGCAATAGGGATTCCTTCAAAATGTGGATGATTCAATGTCATGGACAAGGTCAAAGGTCATCTGAGGTCACATTCCAGACGGCCATCTTTCCAGGGGGATGACTCCAAGTTTACTTGCAGTATTTTTCCAAGATTGCCTTAGAGAAATGCTAAAAAAATCATCTTATTTTACATTTTTTAATATCACTTCATTTCTTGCGGTCACAGTACCAAAATTCACATATGCGAGAACATATTCTGTCAATCGGAGAAGAAAGAGGTGAGCAGATTAATGGAATTATCACTGAATATCAATGGATGCATCATTTTGCATCATTTTGGTGTATTAAGAAAAAGGGCAGAAAGAATCATCTGCTGCCAGCACTTACATCATTACCTCAACAGGGAAAATGTAATATTCGCATGATCTTAAAGATCTTAAAGAGATAGGAGATTTCCAAAGAGAAGCGCCTTCAATTTTTTTTTCCGAACCCAGGTTTTTTGCATATTTGGAATGCCTTCCAATGTATTAGATCACACCTGAAATGAATAAGCTGAATACGCCGCCTTTACGTTATAAGATGATGATTTAGTAATTTCCGTCATGCACGACAGAAATTCAAAGCATGGTTTCCTATAGGGATGATTAGGATGGCAGGCCAGTTCAAAACAAGGTTTGCGGTTTTTCTTCCATGGCTGAGGGGGGGGGGCTGGTGGGTTTTGCCGTATCTACATATTTTTAAAATATCTTAAGAATGCAATGACCTATGAAGTTCAAATGTGAAATGTATATGCACACAGTGTTGTAAATGGAAAGCAAATTTCACACTCCTTAATAACCCATGACCACACATTTTTGGGGTTGTTGCACCCAATGTGTGATATTATTTTCTGTTTACTGCCAGAGGGATTTTTTAGATATTTTTTCTTTAAAAATTGTTAATAAAAAATCTAAAAGTATGAAGTGTTACTAAAAATACATCAAAAGAACTCTTTCTACATATTATTTTATGAAATACCTCTCAATTTTATAAACTTGTTTTAATAAGTTTGTATAAATTTCACAAATATCTTAAATAATTTACATTTCCATGGCAGCCATGGAATGGATATTCAGTTTATGAAAAATGAAATTGAGCATATTCACATACTATCTAATAATCTCTAATCTTGATGCCACCAGTGTAGTGTGTTGGGTAGTCCCTTAAGTCTACTTAAGACAACGATCCGGGATTACTCCGAAGTCAAAATATTTGAATAATGCAAGATTATCTGAAAACTGAAGGGCTATGGATATGTGTGTAGAAGTTCTCAAAAGTTACTTTTTCCAACTGAAGAATTGAGAGAAAAGGAGAAACCTGCAGTTTCCAAGAAACAATGCCATTCCTTATGTCTTTCACACTAGTAAGCGTCCGTGCAGACAGTAATGACTACAAAATTCCTCCTACTTGTGTTATATGGCCTCCGTTTTCCTGATGTAAACTTTTAAAATTATTATTTCATTCTCCATTTTATTTGAGAAAAGATTTCTCACGGGAAAATACTTTGTTTACTATAAAAGAGAGAAAGGGGAATAACCCCTAGTTTTTTTGCTAATTGACCTGTTTTAGATTGCACAATAAAGGGAAGTTGGGGGAATTCCCAAGATTGGTACACTTAGACAACTGCATCAACTTGTTTATGCTTTGATCAAAACAATTGTAAGATCAGGGAATTTCCCCATAGAGTTATATCTGGAAAGTTGGATGTGATTCATGTTATGTTTATGCATGATGCTGTTGTCATGTCTATTTTTAGACTGGGGATCTTTGTGAAGTCCGTATATATTTGAGATTTGATCTAAGTCTCGATGTTCAGCATTGCAATCAGCTAGGCAGTATGGTATAGCTATTTTATCTACAATAATGGTAGTCTTGCTCCCCACAACATGCAGTATTTATAATTCCGATGTGAGCAGAGTTGCTGGTAAGTTATTCTACATACTGTCCGCTTTGAAACCCCGAAATGCTGGGAAATCAAAGTTAGATTCCAAATTGTGGACAGTAGAAATCGTTGGTGATTATCTTGGACAATATACTGTGGATTTATTATCGTCGAGGGACTTAAGGAACAGCGCCCGCCGGATAAGAAAATATGAAGAGGCCCTCTATAAGCTATTATAGTTATGAGTTCATCATCATTTTTGACTTGGTGTTTTAAAACTACTTTATCATGTTAGCAAGGTGGTTTTTATAATATCATCGAAAGTACCTTGTACGAAAAAATGAGAAAGTTTCCTGAGAAATTTCAGGGGTATGCTCTCTGGAAAAACAAGCTCAGAGCATGCTCCGTTACAATGACCAGTTTAGACTTCCATTAGCAACATTAAAGATGTTGCATAGCTGCCCGTTGTTATGGAGCGTTGTGGCATGATGTCTAGATCGACATTTTTTTGTTCCTTCATAAGCTACAAAGATGCCTACACGAGAGCAACAATACCTAAACCTATTAACCTATGCTGATTTGTGCAATGAGTGCCAAGATTCGGATAAGATAATCGTCTTCACCCCAAGCAAACTCTTTATGCAACACATGACCGCAATCTAATGTCCATGCAAGCGCTTTTCTATCGTGAGCAAGTTAACTCATCAATCACTATTAAACATCCAATTCACTGGCGCAGTTTAAATAGCTTTCAAAAAAACAACAAGATCAACAGTATATTTGAGCAAATACACCCCCTGCATTTTAGTATTATTTATGATACCCAAACCGGCATGGTCAGCGGTTGTTACATGTACCCATACGGCTATGAACTTGAGCCCTTGTAGATTAGCAATTCCTTACCCATCCTAGGTGGTTATTGGCACTTCCGATGTAATAGGGTGTTTTGTGCCATCCATTTAGTGTTCATCAGGCCCCCCCACCAAAAACAAAAATGCAAACAAATGGGTGCGTTTCCCCCCCCAAGAACCAGAATGCCACTCCCATATATGTTGCTAATATATAATACCATCCTACAAAGCGGCATTTTGGTTCTTGGGGGAAGGGTTCAAATTTGGAAATTTCCCATTACCCATTGAAGCCTGTATTATATTTTAAATAAAAGACACTTTTGGAGAGTTATGTAAAGTGGATTTTGAAAACCACAAAGTATACTTCGAAGCATGTCTCTTTATAGTGGAAATGTTTCAAATTCAGCCGTTCTCATTAAACTATAGAGGGCGTCCTTCATCCTTACCGGCGATGTCCTTTAAAACCTGTCGTCTTGAACTGCTGGACAACATTACATTCAGACGAGAAGATTCCCTTGGAATAATTCCTGAGGAGTTTTGTATGAACTTGTGCGCCTGTCCATTTTGGAGTCTTCGCTGAGAGGACATATCACGTTGAACTGCACTGCAACGCCTCTTTTTGCATTAAGTAATCAGTTAAATGTATGTAATTGTGTAATTTTGATTTATTAATGTTTTGGAATAAAGTCCTTTGAACCAATTCCAAATCATTAAAATCTGTTTATTATATAAATTCAGATCACTTGTGTGCACAAGTCTCATTTTTTGTGTTTTGAAAGGTATTTCTGACCTTAGGCGGCCACGATACGTCAATAACACTTGTTGCCTTTGGCTTTTAATATTTGCAGTGTATAGGATACCGGTTCTTGTTTACAGACACGCAAAAATCTTATTTTTGACCTTTTTTTTATTTTCAGATTTAGCAATCACGATAGTGCCTTTAACAAACACCTATACTATATTTAGGAAATCTTTTTCCCGAGAGTTTACATCTTGTGAGACACTCTGTGTATGTGGTTAGTTAGGCGTGGAAGTGTTCCTGTGCCATTCCACTGTCCCCGTACATGGGCTGAAGGAATCTCTTTTTTTCTCGCTCACTGGTACATTTTACCTCCAACCGGAAAATTGCCTACATCCGGGAATTTGCCCCATCTACTATGACCTTTACAAACCCCTGCGCATCTCAGGCAGCATATCAAGTCCACTTTTGGAGTGCACAAACAAATTTATGTCATTTTCACAGTGCAAGGCCCAAAAAAGAAGAGTTAATGGTCTCCGCGTGTAGTTTTTAAACCCAGCGCTATGATTTTAGTCAAAAAAGCTATGCTTGATGCGCTATGGGCAAAATTTTTTTGTTGCATTTTTTAAACCTTTTTTTTCAGCCGCTTGGCGGCCATTTTTTTTTTGACCATTGAAAAAAAAAAGTATATAACTTTGAACCTTAAAAAGTGGTAAAATGTGGGTATCTATTTTCCTAACCACCTAACTGCCAGCGGGAAGGTGAGACCACCTTTTTTTTTTCCCCTTTGGCCTTTACATGGTAAAATAATTTTCCCTCACATTTTTCTCAAGTAGGTTCACTCTTTGAACAACATTTTTAAAGGGCAATTTAAACTCTGTAGAGTGAAATCTGTACTGAGTGTTGCGGAGAAAGAAAGTTGAATACTAACTATTTTCACGCTCGATAATATTTTCTTCCAATTAACAGACCCCACCATAGCATTGCAGGAATAATGAGAGAGGATTTCTGGACACTTTCATCTGTAATATTGCCCAAGGATGCGTCACTCTTTTGATCAATTTAATGAATGTCAGAAGGCACCAGAATGTTTGACAAGATCGTACAAGGTATCCATTTAAACCTGTTTTCAAGAATATCGGAGTGATCACAAAGAACTACCTGCGAAACTCACATGGGGACCAAGAACTTTCCAGTGCACTCAGTGTGCTAAATGTTTCAAACTGAAATCAAAATTTAACTCAACATGTGACAAAATCACACTGTCTATAACACCATTCAGTGCCGGAAGTGGTAAACTTTCAATACAAATCAAACTTTAACCACATGTGAGAATTCACAAACAACACCAAGGAACCGGCGACGACCATTTCAGTGCACGAATGTGGTAATTGTTTCCACAGGCAAACCAATTAATTAGACACATGAGAATTCATACTGGTGACACATTTCATGCACTGACTGTGGTCAATGTTCACGCAGAAATCAACTTTACACGGCCATGTGAGAATACACACTGGCGATAACCATTTCATGCACTGAATGGGGTTAAAATTTTTTCAAATACAAATCAACTTTAACCCAAACATGTAAATGAATACAAACCCCGGCGACAACATTTCAGTGCACCGAATGTGTAAAATGTGTTCACAGACAACTCAAATTTAATTAGACACAGAGAATTCACACTGCTGATAACCATCTCGATGCACTGATGTTAAATGTGTCCACAAACAGAAGACAAGCTAGCTCACATGCGAAAGTCCACACCTATTGTCACCCCATTTCAATGCACTGAATGTTGTAGATATTTTCATTACAAATCAACTTTAGCCACACTGGAGAATTCAACTGGTGACAACCATTTCCATTGCACCGAATGGTGGAAAATGTTTCTCAGCAATCAAATTTAATTAGACCATCCGAATTCACCACTGGTTGAGAAACATTCAATGTCTGAATGTGGAAAATGTTTCTCATACAATCCATTTTAAACATGGCATGTGAGCATACACACGCTAAACCTCAATATCAATGCCCCACTAAATGGGGTGAGCCACCAATGTGGTAATTCTTTTGCAGCTCAAAATCATATTTTACTAATCTCGAATGATACAAAATGACAAAACAATTTCAATTGCTATGAATGTGGTAATGTTCACAAAGTCCCGTATTTAACTGCATCTGTCCGAAATGACAAACCATTTTTGTTGTTCTCAATGAGTAAGCCCCCTACAGGCTCGAGATAAAGAAGAACCCACGTTAACTATGACGTGGACCAAATAACCAACTGTATAACAAATTCCTTAATTCCCCCGAGGGGCTAAGGGAAAACCAAGTGGTCATCATAATATATTATTACAATCACATACTTCTGTTCCCGCCCACATAAACCTGGCACTATTCCTTAAATAAATAAAAATGTCACCCATCATTTCTTTCATTTTTCCCAATATCAGAGACCAATGGATATGTATATACTTCACCAACGCATGAGCTAAAGATATTACATACAATGGGCCCGGTAGTGGGGCCATTGTTGTAGCCAGGTCTACCACCTCACGATTCGGGTTGAGTGCAATCCCGTCCTCTCTCACATAACTAACCAGTGTACATTAAATAAAAAAAAAGACAAAAAAATAGGTCTTTGACACTACATTTTCTTCTGAAACGCGTACATTGTATAGAATGAAGTTAAGCATTGTTTACTGATTTTGGTTCTCACAACGTTGTTAGGTCCAAAAAGCTGCCCTGCAACTTCTCACCTGATGTTTTCTTCTTCCTTTTCTTAATAATGATGAAAAATAGCCAATTTTAATTGAAACACGCACTAATAGCACTCAATATTTATTAATCTGTGACTGAGGATAGGTATTTTGTCCTGAAAAAGTACTGTCTACATATGGAGATCGGTAACAGCTGAAATCCATTCAGCTGCGCGACAATTTAACAATGGTCCTGCACTAGATGAAAGGGAATCTGAGTTTTTTCTACAAACCGCATACCGGGCCGGTGATTGAATATCTCTAACTCCATTGTTTGCTGACGTCTATGTGTATCATTGGTCAGCTGATATTGGGGAATGAAATTGAAGTGACCATTTTATTCTTTGTCAAGAAATGTGCCAGTTTTTTATTTGTTGGGAACAGATGGTTATATGATTTTTAATAAATTTATTCTGAATTTACACTTGTTTCCCCTATCCCCCCGATGGACAACCAAACAACAGCATAGAATGGCATGTCCCATCTATTATGTGCAAGTGTGAAGGTTTTGACCACCACTCATTCTTCTGGCAGCATAGGTTGTGGCAACCGTTCGAAACCGGAGCTATTCATTATATCGATTGCTGAACCACAATATCAGTAGTGATTTTATTTCGTAAATGTTATCAATGATTAGAATTGCCACTCATGAGCCAACCAATCCTTGCTATCTTGTGCTAGGTAGTCTGACCCCTGATACAGTGGTCTCAGGTTCGAATCTCGCTATGCCCCCTCTTTTAAATATACTCGCCCGCCTAAAAATTCCGAACGATTAAAATTACTGTCTTTAAAAAGGTATGTAGGTGACTTATAATAATAATGCAGATCGTTGTTCGAGTAATGTGTTTGCTTATTGACCTGTGTCCGTACTGCAATTGATAACGAAGCATGCTGTGGAAGTTTTGAGAGATTATCCAGCTGGCTTGTGGGCGCGTTCATTGGAAAGCAAGTTTGAGCACGTTGATGGCCATTTCAACATTTTCGGCATTTTTAGTCGGGAGTATATAGAAAATTTCCATTATTTTTTCAGGATAGAGGGGAAAAAGTAAGAAAAAATAAAAGCTGCCTTAGGTTAGTGAGGGAGACCGGCTCCTGGAGCATGTTTGGTGGTTAAAACTACTGCGTGCGACCATGTATTCCCTACAGGTAAGAGGCGAACTGAAGGGATAACTATTAATGTTCCCATCATGATGTGTTGTTCGCGAAACTTTGAAATTGTCTTAGCACTATTTACAATTGTTATATTTACTCGAACCATATTGGAAAAAGTGTTGTTAAAAGCAGCATGTTTTGACAGCTTCTGATACCCATTATAATCTAAATGACCTCCAATGTGATTTCTTTAGGACTATACTGATTTATAAGGACCATGTTGGTGTGTGTGTGTGTGTTTGAAATTTGATCCTGCTTGGACGAATGACCTTCGACCACTTAACCATTACGTAGTGGTTCTTTCTGCCTTGTGAATCTCATTCAGTTAATTTTTTCATTGATGGAAATTTGACAGGTCATTTAATTAACAATAACAAGTGTCTGTCCCTTGAGAGTCTAGGGCTACTCCACATACAATATAGTGGGTGAGCCAGGCATGTTGGTCGGTATCACCTGGGGGGCAAAGAGGCATTTATACCAGGGCTACCTTCGGAGGGGACGTTAAGCCGTCGGTCCCGTGTACAGAGAGTCACAACTGTACATGTACATCGCAGTCAGTGTCGAATAAGAGTAGGGTGACTGTAGGGTACCCTACCCTAGGGTACCCAGTCAGGGTGTAAACCCCTGACTGTTCCCAATCCGCCCCAGTCTCAAAAACGCGGGCCATGTTAGGAGCGTCTGTATCATAGATACACGCGGCCCCGGGTCAGCTTACTCAGTTGAATAAATCCTGACACCACCACAAGCCACTACTAATGACTTGTGGACACGCTAAGAAGAAGACCAGGGCTACCTCGTACTATGACATACACAAAAATGTATGATGGCCATTCTGTAGGGGTAGCTTAAGTGAGCTACAGTACAGGACGGAAAGTTCTTGCCAAAAATTGAGTGATTCACTCAATGTTCACTCAAAATTCACTCGAATGGGACGAGTGGGATTTGAGTGGGTTTTGAGTGGGATTGAGTGAAGCTTTAAACCAAAATGAGTGGGACATCATAGTGAATGGTAGTGTTATTGATTTTTAGCTTTGAGTGGGTTGAGTGGGATTGAGTGGGATTTGAGTGGGGTTTGAGTGGGATTCTGTATCTTTCACTCAAGTTCACTCAAAACCCACTAGTGGGGCTTGGCAAGTTCTTTCTGTCAGGTACTGTAGGGGCTCGCAAGAGATTATACAGGGGTCAAAATTGAAAAGTGATCCAATGTTGTTGAATTACATATCAAATTGTTCGTATGATCACAAGGATTAAAAAATGTATATATGTGAATGTATAAATGTAACTATACCTTATTTTACTTGTGATTACATTACAAATAATATGAGACCATTTCCACTGAAATTGAAGCATTTTCTAGTATTTGACCCCTGTAGAAGCTAAATTTAACCTTTGACCTATAATAACGGTTTTCGGCTTATAACTCGATAGGGGTAAGTCGGAGATAGTACAAAGTATACATTTTTTAATCCTTGTGATCATACGAACAAATTGGTATGTAATTCAACAACATAGGACCACTTTTCAATTTTGACCCCTGTATAATCTCTTGCGAGCCCCTAGCTCGCTTAAGCTACCCCTACAGAATGGCCATCATACATTTTTGTGTACGTCATAGTGTTAGGCACCCCTGGTATCAGTGCCTCTTTGCCCCCCCAGGTGATACCAATAAGGCTACTTTTGATGGTCTGGCTCATCCACTAATAATCTTGGTTAATGGTCTTAATTGGTCACCGCCCAAATACTGATTTTCAGCGGTAAGAGCCGACAGAGTTTCACAACCTCTTTTCCCGTTATAGGCCAGTCCAAAATCGAATGCATGCTGCCTTAACCCCAACACCTACTTGCAAGCGGAATCAATTCCACAGAATGTATTGAGAATACAAAACAACATATCCAAAGTCTACTAAAATAAGAGTGTCACTATATCTTTAATGGGGTAGGTTTATCAACAGTGGTCCAAATAAGGAAAAGTACCAAAACGCGTCGAAAGTATGCCAACGTGTTTGTCACTTTCCAGATTAAAAACGGTATAGTTTGCCATTCTGCAGATATATCCGTTCTTTATACAATGGTGTCAATTGTTGTCTAAATGGTACAGAACCCAAAATCTACTGGTTGCATTCATCCATCTATACTATTCGTTGCATAATTGAACGCAAAATGTGACTGGGGGCTACATTGTCTATGGGAGGTCACTAGTCATAGCTCATGTAAGTCTTATATAGAAAGTCAAACAAAGAATCTTTTACATTTACTATTAGTGGACAAATTTAACATGTTTTTACAACCATTCCATCAAAATCGGACCATTCTATGAATTGTACCCCGCAAAGTGACCTTGAACACTTTATGAGCATATTTGTCAAACTTTAATGCGTAGATAGGGCAACTATAACCTTTTTTAAACCTTAGAGTAGCCCATAAATTGGTACCATCATTATTAAATGTCAATTCAAACATTCTATTTTTTACCCCTGTACAAACGTTTCCCCCTTATTTCTACATGTTCCACTATGTTGATTTTGGGTAACTTTTAATATATATTTTTGGACTATTTTTCACAGATAGCTAACCCAAAATTGTTCTGTTGCAATTTGTGTGGGGTCAAATCATAATTATTGGAACTATTATGCATAGAATAATTACTATTCGTTACTCATATGTGGTGCAGTGAATCGCACTGCCGCATACTGTATGTGGGTTTTGAGCCCTGCTGTCGCCAAGTTTCGTGCACTTGGGCGAGGCACTTTGCCTCGCTTACCTCTCTCCACCCAGGAGTATAAATGGGCCCCGGTACATGCTGTGTAATGCAAAACGACCTCGCTGTTTGCGGGAGGAGTGGCGAAACCCCCCACAAACAAACATTGTATGAGGTAGTCTGGCATCCATCGCAAGACAGAGATATGTCACCCCGCCCCTGCGGCACACCATTTTACATTTACCATCATTAACTAATTCCTCGGTGTATTCCATGTAATTGTGCTCTTACGTAAAACTTATATTTCTGCATGTAGGATCAGGGTCAATGCATTCAGGAAGTATAATGTGTTACCGGGTGTCCCAAAAATGGTGCATGACAAAATCATCCTCGTTGAGGTGAACACAAAATAGTGATGTTATATTTGCATCATGTCATAAATGGAGTCTTGGCTTTTGAATACCATTTACAGCATCCGGTTACGTTGTTGCAATCCAGAGATGTGACAAATATTCCAAGAGGGTGAAATACCAATTGTGCCACGTTTCACAGAATGGGGTAACTTAACACAATCGAATCGAAAGAATTCATCCATCAAACAGTTATAATGCTTGGTCTTTTTTACTTCTTGCTTCAAATCAATGTTTCTTTTTCTGTGAGAAAATTCTAAGAAATCACTTCATGAATACTAAAGAACATAAAAATAGAGCACACTCACCTGAAAAACATAGACATTATTCAACAATTATAAATTGTACATGTTGCCTAAATAATACACGTTTTTAAGAGTTTTGGAAAATGAACTTCCGTTCTTGAAATAAATTTAAAATACAAATAAACATAGTTCTGTAATCAAATTGAAATTGCGATAATGGAACTCATTCAATGTACATTTGCAGGTTCTGATGTAAAATCTTAAATCAATCCCTGTCAGCCTTTCCCGCAGCCTTTCAACATGATTTATCCCATTCTGTGAAAAGTGGCAAAAATTGGTGCCGCACCCTCTCTTGGACTATTAGCCGTATCTCTGAATTGCAATAACCAAATCGGATGCTGTAAACGGTATTCAAAAGCCAAGGCTTAATTTGTGATATGATGTAAATATTACGTCACTATTTGATTGTTTTCACCTCCAATGAGGGCACTTTTGCCTTGCCTTTTTTGTGGACACCCTGTATACGAAAACATTTGAAGTTTTTAACAACATAAATAAGGCCATCCAAAAACCTGTAATAGATATGCCAAAATATTTCGTTTAAAAGAAATCAGATTTAATAACTATTACAATTTATCTTGGCTATTTTATAAGGATTAATAGCTATTAAGAGTAGTTTGTATGTTTCTGGTCTTAATTTACACAGCCAATGTATTTGTTTGTGTATGAATATTTGATTATCCAAATTATGGCATGTATGAGCTCAAGATGGAAAAGCAATTGTATAAATATTTTAACTGTCCTTTTTAATCACTGTTCTTAGATGTTGTAATTAGAATTAAAAAAAATATTTATTATAATTATATATTTTGTTTGTCTTGTAAAATGTTTGATATTAAAAGTAACCACGATGACACAGTACAACACAATTTTGTTGAGGTGTCGTTAAATTCTAATACTTTGCCTCAATGCACATAAATCACACTTAACAAGGCACACAATAAATCACACTTTCATTTCGTGCACACAATGTTGTAAACACAACACAGAACAAATTCAGAAACTTAAAAACGATCTTACCAAAACCTGGACATTCCTCAACAACATTCTAGGCAGGAAGGTATCCACTAAACAAATCCTGACCATTTCACTCATAATAATAAGCAGATAACTGACCCGCTTGACATTGCTAACGCATTCAACGATCACTTCACTAACCTGGGCAAAAACTTGGCTAGCAAAATTCCACCTTCCAATAACCCGTTTAATATACACCTTCCAAAAAATACATTCACCTCAATTTTTCTGAATCCAGTCACTGTAGATGAAATGCACAAACTTCGCCACCTACTAAAACCTGGTAAAAGTGCAGTTACCGATAAGATAGATCCTGGGATTGCTAACAAATCGTATGATAACATCATATCGCCTCTGATGCACATATTTAACCAATCACTTCACACCGGAACTTTCCCAGACCACCTCAAATCAGCCAAAGTTATTCCTATTTACAAAAACAAAGATGCACATAACATTGCAAACTACAGGCCTATTTCTGTTCTTCCATCTTTTTCAAAACTACTTGAAAAAATCATGTACACACGTCTGTCTACATTCTTCAATAAACACAACATTCTTGTCGATGAACAATACGGTTTTGGGCCCAAACGCTCAACTTACATGGCATTCCTTGAACTAACAACCAACCTCAACCTTGCACTAAAAAATAAACTCCACACCATGGGAGTATTCCTGGATCTCTCCAAGGCTTTCGACACCATTGACCACAACATTCTTCTTCGCAAGCTTATCATTACGGTGTCCGGGGAGTAGCCTTGGAGTGGTTTAGGATTTACCTAAACTAACCCGCACACAACAGTTTACTTCACTCCACCATCATCAAAGCCATCAAACCTATCATAGTTGGCGGTCCCGCAAGGCGCAATCCTTGGAACCTACTTTTCAATCTTTCACATACTACATGCGTTTTCTCTACACGACACCACTAATCACATCCAAACATTAACAATAGATAAGCAGACAATCTCCCAGGTACACTCAAACCAAATTTCTTGGCATCACACGCGACGATAAACTAACATGGAATAACACATCAACTCTGTCACTACCAAAGAGTCTCACGCAATTGGTACATCTACATAGTTAAAAAAAACACCACCTTCCAGACTACACCTTAAATCACTTTACAAAACACTAGTTCTCCCATTAGCTACTGTAATATCATATTGGGCCGCCAACTATCATTCACGACTTCAGCAAACTAACATCACACAGAAATGGGCCGTCCGCACTATCACAAACTCCCTCCCTAGAACTCACACTTTGCCATTATATTCACGTCACTGAAACCACTTAAATTAAAGCACTTAACCAACTTCAACACGCTCTTTCATGTTTGACTATCACACACCAATCGTTTACCCTCCTCCGAATTCAGCAATTATTTTTTTACCACGAACAGACAAATCCACCGCTATAACACCATACAAGCCGACAAACTTCAAATTCCCCTCCCATATTCCTCTGAAAAGCTGGCGCAAAACTTGGCATGATCTCCAGAATCCATCACAACAATTACAAACAAAAATACTTTTAATAAAGTTCAACTGAAGAAACATTTCCATCAACCAGTAAACAAATTCTTAAGATTTTTCCCACCCCCAAGAGTCCTTTTTTTCTCTCCTCACTTTAGTCTTCATTTCATTTCAATCTCTACTCCTTACTTTTTTGTTCTACCTCTAACCTCTTCTACCTCTGCTTCCTCATTATGCGTTAGCCATTACATAACCTCAGCCCCCAAGACATGTTGAAAAGGTCTGTTCCTTGTCCCCATTTTTTCGTACCCATATTCCGTTAAAAAATGTTTGTTTAGCATTAAATATAGTGCTGTTGTTTTGTTTTTTTGTTTGTTTCTTTGGTATGTATATTTTCCCTATGTATTTTTATATATCACATCCCCTACTTGTGGCAATTGTGAATATTGATATATTTTTAACTTGTCTGGTTTACAGGGCCAGCAATATCTATAAGCCCTAAGGGTTGTCATACTGGGTCCTAGCATATTATATCCCTCCCTGTTCATTTTAGCACAGTTTGCAATTGATACTTTAATTATTATTATTTAATATACTGTATTATTAATGTCCTGTCAAGTACGTATGTTTTTCTGAATACATAAAGTGAAATTGTTTTCACACGGAAAAAACCTTTAATATTGTCAAAATTCACACTCGTAATAAAATAATCCATGTACTGAGATCACACTTTTTTCCCCACACCAGTGGCGTAACCACTTTCATTCGAGAAGTTCTTTTTTGTCAAGGGGGGGGGGCACCTATATTTTCGGATCGTGGGGGGGGGCAAAAGCTCAGGGGCAGATCCAGCATTTCTCAATAGTGCGCACCGAAATTTTCCGCTACGCTCGTTGGGTACAACACCCCAATTTTTTCTTTTCGCAACTTTTTTCATAATCTTTTTTTCATAATCTAGAATCCCGTCTAGAATGCGGCCCGGTGCCTTCAGTGCGCACCCTAAATCCGCCCGCCCGCACCCAGATTATATATTAAAATTTGTTAGTATAGTATCTAGGCCCATGTGTGTTTTCATGTAAATTGGCACCTATGGCATAAAGTCACTAATTTTTTCAGGGGGACAAGAGGGGAGAAAGAATCACACCCACCACGAGGTGCAGCTGCCCCCTGCCCCCTGTTTCCCCACTGCCCATAACACATTTTGTGATGACCTATGTGGCTCATGCAGAAGGATGTGCATTGCTATGCAGCTATTACCCACTCTCTCATGGGGGGAGGGGCACTGCAGTTTTCCTTTGCAACCGACATTCAAGTCCATTGTCATTCATTTGGAGTGTACCACCAATAATGGTTATTTACACAATGCTAAATAGTATTTTTTTTCCAATCTACCGACTCGACAAGAATAAGGAGAGAAGATTTCTGGACAGCTTTCTCTTCTGTCAAATATTTCCCAAGGATGCATCACTGTTTTTGATCAATTTAAGAAACATGTCACAAGGCACCAGATGTTTGGCAAGCTCTACATGGGTATCCCTTGTAACAACAATTCAAAGCATATCGGATTGATCGTAAAAGAACTCACCCTGATATTAAACTAGTGCCTTGTATACAGCATGATAAATGTTTTACCTTAAAATATGACAAACTGTGTAAATACAAACAGGGTAGTATTAAGTGTTCCAACCTAGATCAAAGTTTATGCAAATTCACATTGGTGATAAACCATTCCAGTCCACTCAGTGTGGTAAAGGTTTAGTAAAGAATTTCAAACACTACATCAAGGACGCATGAGAGGAAAATGGTAATGCTGAAAAGTGCATTTGCATGCCACGGATGTGCGCCAATATTTTTGCTGTGAAATCAAGTTTAACTGACCACAAACGAACTCACATCGATGGCAAATTATTCCATTGCACTGATGTGGTAAATGTTTCAAACAGAATTCAAAATTAACTCAACATGTGAGAATTCACACTGGTGACAAACCATTTCTATGTGCTGATGTGGTAAATGTTTCACAGACAAATCAAATTTAATTAGACACATGAGAATTCAAACTGGTGACAAACCATTTCGATGCACTGAATGTGGTAAATGTTTCACAGACAAATCAAATTTAATTAGACACATGAGAATTCAAACTGGTGACAAACCATTTCAATGCACTGAATGTGCAATATTTAACAAACCAGATCAAGCTTAGATACACATGATGTGCGAATTCACACTGGTGTAAAAGCATTTCAATGCACTGAATGTGGTAATGTTTTCACAACAATCAACTTTAAATAGACAATGTAGTAATTCACACTGGTGTAAAAGTATTTCAGTGCACAGAATGGTGGTAATGTTTTGCGCACAGAATCACTACATTTAAACAGGCATTGGAGAGTCACACTGAGGTAAAGCATGTTCATGCAACACTGAATGTGGTAAATGTTTCGTCCTACAAGCAATTTATAACCAACATTAGACTTCACACTGGTGCCAAACCATTTCAATGCACAGAATGTGGTAAGTTTCACATCAGAAAACAACTTTAAACAGACCATGATAATACCACTGGTTATAAACCATTTCAATGCACTGAATGTGGTAATGTTTTACAAACCAATCAGATTTAACTCGACATGTGAGAATTCACACTGTAACAAACCATTTCAATGTATTGAATGTGTAAATGTTTCACAAACAATCAGGTTAGATACACATGAGAATTCAACACTGTGACAAACCATTTCAATGCACAGAATGTGGTAAATGGTTTTCACACAGAAATTCAACTTTAAACAGACACATGGAATACAACACTGGTGATAAACCATTTCAATGTACTGAATTTGTACATGTTTTACAAACAAATCAGATTTAACCGAAATGTGGAATTACACTGGAGACCAAACCCATTTCACGTACTTGAATGTCGGTAATGTTTTCACAAAAACAAATCAAGGTAGATACAAATGAGAATTCACACTGGTGAGAAACCATTTCAATGCATGGAATGTGGTAAATGTTTCACAAAGACATCACTTTAAACATACATGTTAAATACACACTGGTGATAGACCTTTTCAATGCACTGAATGGGAAATGTTTTCCACCGAAATCAAGTTAGCCCACATAGGAGAAATTACACTGGTGAAAACCATTTCAATGCACTGAATGTGGTAAATTTTCATAACAAAGTCAAGGTTAGAACACATTTGCGAAATCACACTGGTGTACCACCATTCATGCACTGAGCATTTGGCAATGTTTTACACAAACGAATCAAAATTAACTCGACATGTGAGAATTCTCACTGGTGACAAACCATTTCAATGCACTGAATGTGGTAAATGTTTTTACAAACGAATCAAGATTTACCCACATTGAGACTTCACAACTGGTGACAAACCATTTCAATGCCAGACTGTGGTAATGTTTCAGTCAAAGGAAATCAACTTTAAACAGACACATGAGAATACACACTGGTGTTAAACATTTCAAGCCATGAAGTGGTAAATGTTTTACAAACGAATCAAAACTAACTCGACATGTGAGAATTCAACTTGGTGACAAACCATTCAATGCCCAGATGTGGTAAATGTTTTCACACAGAATCAACTTTAACAGGACCCATGAGAATACACACTGGTGATAAACCATTCAATGCACTGAATGTGGTAAAGTTTACAAAAACAAATGAAGATTTTTTTTTAATTAAACACAGAACTTTTGACAAACCATTTCAATGGAGAATGTGGTAAAATGTTTCCAAAACAAATCAAGCGTTAGAACCATGAGGAATTCAATGGTGAGAAACCAGTTCAATGCCTGAATGTGGTAAATGTCACAAGCCCAAATCACATTTAAACATACATGGGGAAAATTCCACATGGTGATAGCCCCCCTTTTTCAAGCACTACTGTGGTAAAGGTTTTCACACGAAATTCAAGTTTTTTTTTGTAGCCAAATAGAGAATTACACACTGGTGGACAAACCATTTCAATGCATGGAATGTGGTAAATGTTTCATAAAACAAACAAGGTTAGATACACATTTGAGAAATCACATGGTAAAACATCAAGGCAACTGAATGTGGCAAAGTTTTAACAAACGTAATAAAAATTAACTCGACATGTGAGAATACACCTGGTGACAAACCATTTAATGCACTGAATGTGGAAATGTTTTTACAAAGATCAGAGTAACCCTAACATGTCAGATTTCACACTGGGGACAAACCATTTCAATGCACAGAATGTGGTAATGTCACACAGAATCAATTAAACAGACACATGAGAATACACACTGGTGACTAAACCATTGCAATGCACTGAATGTGGTAAAATTGTTTTACAAACAAATCAGATTAACTCGACATGTGAGAATTCACACTGTGACAAACCATTTCAATGCAAAGAATGTGGTAAATGGCGTACACACAGAAATCACTTAAACAGACACATGAGATACACACTGGTGATTAAACCCTTTCCAATGTATTAAAGTGGTTAAATGTTCAAAAACAAATCAAGGTTAGAACACATTAAAGAATTCACACTGGTGAAAACCATTTCAATGCACTGAATGTGGTAAATAATTTTCCCCAGAAACAATTTTAAAACCCAACATTTTATCCTGACATGTGGTAAATATTTTCCAAACATCAAATTTAGTTAATCCCACAATCCCACATTTGACAATTCACACTGTGACAAGCCATTTGAATGTGTAATGTTTCAGCTGAATAACAACCATGAGAATACCTGTGAAGACACCATTTCAATGCGCGGATGCGGTAAATGTTTCTCCCACAGAAATCAGCTTTAAACAGTTGATTAGAGACTACAAACCATCTAACTATGGATGTCCTTCTATGCTGTTGTTGTTGTGTCTCCATCGGGGGGGGGGGGGGTGGGGGGGGGGGGGTCTAGTGGAAACCAAGTAACAAATTCATCAATAAATTAATTAAAATCATATAACCGCTGTTTCCCACAAATAAAACGGGCACATTTTTCTTGAAAAAGAATAAATGGTCACTCATTTCATTTCCCCAATAATCAGTGACCAATGGATTATACAGAGACTTCATCAAACACTGGAGTAAATATATTCAATTACCGGTTCGGTATGCGGTGTAGAAACAAAAACCTTCAGATTCCTTTTCCATCTTGGAAATGCATGAAGGACCCTTGTTATATTTGTCCCGCAGCTAAATATATTTCCGCTGTTACCGCTCTCCAATGTAGACTGATACTTTTCAGGACAAAATACTATCCTCAGTTCACAATAAATAAATATTGAGCTTTCTAACTGCGTGTTCAATTTAACTTTGGCCATATTTTCATATTTATAGAAAGGAGAAACTGACAAACATCATGAGAGAATTTTGCTGTGGCAACAGCTTTGACCTAACAACTTGTGCAGAAACCAAATCCGTAACTATTGCTTAACTCATTTCTATCAATTTACCGCGTTTTTTTCATAATAAAATTATTGTCAACGACCTATATTATAATGTACACTGTTAGGTCTTGTGAGGAGGACGGTTTTTGTCACGCATCCTAATCGTGGAGGTGGTAACACCTGGCTCTAACAATGTCCCCACATATCCGTGCCCCATTGTAATATCTTTAGCTCATGGGTTTTGCTATTCTATACATATTCCATTGGTCTCTGATATTGGGAAAGAAATTGAGGTGACATTTTATTCATTTTTAGAAAATGTGCCAGTTTTATTGTCGTAACAGACAGTTATGTGATTGTAATAAGTTATTATGATTTACACTTGGTTTTCCCTATACAAGCCCCTCGATGGGGACGACAGCATTTGTTATACCGTTGGTTATTTGGGGTCCCTGCCCCAGAGGCTAATCTCAATGGCACGGAATGTTGTAAATGCTTCAAAGGAATTAATTTACAGGTTGAGGCGGCCAAGAATACTGAATTTAGAGTGCCATTGGTTCAACACTTAAAAGTGAAACTTGACGAAAATTTCTGATTTTTTATTTTTTATATGTTTACGGAATTTTCCCTTATTCAAAAACCGTTGGAGATGAAAATCAACCCACGTAATTATGTGTATTTCTATGTATGGTAGTTAGGTGTGTATTCCCGTAGGATTTTCATACTAAAATTGTTTTGTTGCTGTTTGGGTTTCAACATGTTCAATAGGGCCTAAACTGTTAGAAATTATAGGGTGTCAATTTTCTGACTGATGCCCCCTTCTTCAAAGGGTAAGATGTTAGTTATTAGGGAACAATTACATCGAGGTCAAATTGGTGTTTAATGTACACTTACATATTCGATCTCCTTATAATGTTAAGATTAGTTTATTATTTTGCCCAAGTTCCGACCTCTTTAGTTAAAGCGCTATAGCCCCAATAATGGTTCAAGGTGGGGAAAATTAACCCAATGCCAATTTTGGTTAAAATAAGCATAATATCATCCTATATCGATTTTCCGAAAACCAGGTGTCGTTGAAATCTAAGAATTGGAAAATTTGTGGTACTACCAGTGCTTAAATAATCCGTAATGGGTTCCAGATGTTTATCTAGCTGACTGAAATTATTTAATACACTCATTGACTTTTTGGAATGTCGGTGCAACAAATTAATTATTTAATAATTTGTTATCATCGTCATCGTTTTTGTGTTCGTTTGTGTTTAATCGAATAGATGGATGTTGAGTGAAATAATCTTATCATAATCTAAAAGGTCCCTGTCATGTAAAAACTATTTAATTTCGTGAATGAATTCTTCGTTATCTACAATGTGATTACGAGAAGAGAGGAGTATAGAAGTATTGCGTCGGCGTACTCATAGTCCGGAAACACTGGTGAACATAGGGCAATCGATTTCAAGTTGACTCTTCACGCAACATTAGTTTCATTCACGCTTTATCCGTTTCGTCTATGGAGCTCCGGATTGTTGCTCCCACCGGACTATATGCTTTCACAGAGGACCAATCGTCCTCAATTGCGGAGATTGGGTGTCCGTAGTCAAGGCATGACACTCAAGAAACCCCTATGCCAGAGCCACAAAGAAAGCAGTCTTATGGAAATTGCAGAAAACTAAGCTCTTGGATGGGTTCGAACTCCTCCGGACACCAAGAATTGACGGCGACCAGTGGCAAACCCACTCTGGAAACAAGGCTACGAAACAGAGAAACGCGTCGTGAACATATCCTTTACAAGAGGGGACTGAAGGAAACTGTCATGCCGTCACCAAGCTTTTTGGGTCTGGCCTATGGTTGTTCTGTAACCCCGGAGAGTTAGGACCATTGTCCCCCCCTTAAAGATCACTGTAAAAAATCGGCAATCTGGCCTACAGTTGCACAAATAGGATCGATCTTTGTCGGCAAATCATGCAATATGGTAACGGCGAGTCGAGATCAGAATCACAAAGATACTCTTGTCGAACTCCGCTGTGCATGAGCAGTAGCTGATGCAGCCTTTCAGGAAATTCTACAGGAGTATACATTCTGCGGAAATAAACCGACAGACGGGTTCAGAGAGTCGATGGGTCCTATGGTACAGAATGTTGTCGGCAGTGGCGTACCCGGGGGGGGGGGGCAAGGGATTTTTGCCCCTCGCTCTACTGAAACATAGTGATTTTCGGGACACACGTGGCAATTTACAGAGAAATAAAAACATAGGCATACAACTAATGACGACAATTCTAATATATGCTTACCCCCTGAAATTATATGTGCCCCCCTCGGCCCCTGAAAGAAAGTAGTTACGCTACTGTGTGTCGGCCGCAAGAGCTCTTAGCAGTAGTCCCTATGGGAAACCGAACGCTTCTCTCTCAAGCAGAAATAGCAGCATGGAACACAGCTGCAGTGGCTACCATGGCGCCAGGTAATCTTGGAGAGAGAACTCTAGTGATCATGACGACTGGGGAAAAGCATTAGTTATCAGCCCGATCAGTCCACCGCCATGACGAACACTCTTACCCCGATGATCTATGCGGTACAAGAAGGTGAGATCATCCGACTGAGGCGAACAAGTGCAGGTGGATGGTCCACCTTATGGAAGATGGCGCGGGAAACGCCGGACACTCTGTTTGACCTTCTGATGGGCCCTAGCCCCCCCCCCCCCCAGCCTGGGATTGGGGATTGCCAGGGAGGAGCGGCGGCCATCAAATTTCCCACTCCAAGTAAAATGGGAGGTGAGCAGCCGGTATCCCAATCTCGGAACCATCTGACAGCCAAAAAGGACACCTGACATCCCTTGTGAATGTATGTACATTTTCTCAGCAGACCAGAACAACCCCTTCCACCGACCAAACGTAGTCGGCGCCACTACGCAGAAAGACGCCCACAGCAGGCGCCGTTAACCAGAATGAGCCTCCGGGGGGGGGGGGGGGGGGCAAGACAAGAATTTCCCCATTTTTTACAGCTAGCTTCGCTCGCCGGGTAGACCCATATTTTCACCATTCTACCCCTCTTCTCGTCCCCATTTTTAGCTTCTCTGTCCCCATTTTAGTTGTCAACTAGACAACAAGCGCCACGCATACAATGAGCGCTATTACTGTACATGGTCATTGAAGAACAACGACAACAGGTACGACGCATCACACAATAACTTGCTATACCATAGGGTTGTACATGTGGAAACGATTTTCAAGATGGCGCAAAACGTGTGAAACCCCACCCTTCTTCAATCGATTTTAAGAGTGAGTTGAAACAAAACACACAACAACTAATCTCCCCATCACTGCAGATATGGTATGCAATTAATGATTTTAAGATTTGTTAACGAAATAATGAACTTCAATGATTTTTATGAAGGTAATGGCATTGAATGTACACATGCACCATTCATGGTACTGCTCGATTTTTCACGCTAATATTTCGCATCTTCGTATAATCTGTAAAGCAATTTAATTCACAGCCAACTTAATAGCGAATTAGCAAATCATATTTTTGAGCAATTTAACCTTGCACTAATTTGAATCACCTGCATGTTAGACTATAGTATTCATCCTTTATTGGCGGCAAATTTAATTAGACGATTTGGAGGTTTAGTGAAATTAGCGAAATTAATGGTTAGCGAAATTCTTGTTTTACAGTACCCATTAACATGCAGCAACCTAACATCCTAGCGGTGATATTAGAATGCACAAAAATTTATTACCGAGCTATCCGAATGAATTCTTCAACTTTAATTACCGAAAACTACTGACTTCAATTTTCAAATGTGTGGACGAGTAAATTGAATTTCCACAAACAATTCGACAAATATTTCTCATAATCTAACCTAATGTCACAATTCTGATATTATGCTGCTCAGTCTAGCTTTCCTACGCGATGTTTACATAAAAAATGCATTTAATTTAACTTGCCCGATCCCATAAAAGGTAAAGAAATCTTCAAAAAGACAGCAACTCGCAGAACTGCACGCACCTGTGGTAGGTGTCATACAGCCAAACTGCCCTTTTCTCGTCCATGCTTGATACGCGTGGGTGATTGATCACGCTGGAGCCGAACGCGCTGATTGGGCAAGTAAAGACATGACTTGCAATAATTAGTTACTGACGTAATGCAATTAATTGTAAGCACAGAGTATGGATAACCATTTGAGACATTACTTGTGACAAAATAAAACACTAAGAAAATAAAGGCTAACTTCCAATCCAGTTTCAACACGCACGAGATAGAACCATATGAGACATGAATGAACCATTGCAGTCATGATTCGAACCATTCCTGTCAACGTTAGACGAATCCATTCCAAATTGTCAGCAAACTCAGGACTGGACAGACATCAAAATTCAGATGAAATTTCAGATAATCAAAAATTTGAGCTAGAAGAGGTATTAAGAAAACACCAAGAGATTTTTCCGATGTTCCAGGTCAGGCCTTCCTGGTATCTCATACTATCAGAACCAAAAACTGACACCCCGGTGCGTCAGGAAAATTTACAGGGCCACAGTGCTTTGAGAGGATAAATCAAAAAAGAACTGATTCCATGTTAGAGCTTGGCATGAGTAACCAGCCATACAAGTCCTTATGCCTCACCCGTCACAGATTTAGATCTGTTCTGATCATGAGAGCCATAAACGAGTATATTTGACCCGTATGAAATGCCTCGCATTGATGATATCCTAGATGAAGTATCTCGTGGCAAAATTCATATCTACTCTGACTTAACCCAAAGGGGTTCTTCAAAGTCCACTGGACCCTAATCCGTCCAACCAGCTTGTCACACTTTTGGTCAACAAATATACAGTTCTCCCTTTTGGTCTTCAAAACTCATCAAGTAGCTTTATGAGGCTTATTTGATCAGGTTGAAAGGTTGCAAAGGATTTTCGCACATGCTATATCGTGATACGCTATTGTGTCAAACTCATGGGAAGAACACTTCGACTCTTATCGACAAAATTCTCACAAGAATTCATGAAGCAGATCTAACAGGGAAACCGAAGAAATGGTTTTGGTAGAACGAAGTTCATACCATAGGGAACATTGAGGTAATGGTATTGTCAAGCCAAATGAAGACAAAATCAAAGCTGTCAAGGAATTTACAGGCCAATATACAAAAAGGACGTCAGAGCATTTCTTGGACTCCCTGGTTATTATAGACGTTTCGTACCCCAAGTATGCTGATATAGCCAAACAAACTAAAATAATGATCTCACAAAGAAAAAACATGCAAATACAGTTAACATGGAATGCTACCGGTGAAATCATTCGTCGAGTTAAAGCAAAATTCTGACCAGTCATCTAATGTTTATGTGTTCTGAATTTTTCAAAACCTTCATTTGCAAAAGATGCCTCGCTTTGGTCTTTCGGGAAGTTCTAAGCCAAAATTGACGAGCACAGTACGAGAAGCCAATTGCTTTCCTCAGTAGAACAAATATGGACCGTGAAAAAAATATACGTTTCTGAAAAAGAATTCTTGGCAATTGTTGGTCTATCGGAAGACACATTACTATTTATACGACCATTCATTCAGGTATATTCAGACCACCAAAGCCTGGCAGGGGTTGGAGAAAAATAAATATACAACAAAACAACTTTACCCGATGGTTTCTAGCTTTACAGCCATACAAGTTCTAAGTATGTACAAAAAAGGATGTCACAACATAATGCAGATGGACTATCCAGAGCATAATATACTAGTTCGTGCGTAAATAAAGCTGTAATGCGTAAGAATAAGAATATTATTTAAGGTATAGACACGTGTCACCGATAAAACAAAATACTGTCTTCCCAAATCGCGCGAAACAAAATTTTGAAGTCAACGCTACCACCAGAACTGAGAAAACTGTCTGCCAGCATCTTTTTGAGTGAACTAAACTGTGCGCAGAATACATCCCCTCGAGTCATCACATGTTGGGATAAAAATAAAAATCAATCCATCACCTAACAATCATGCATGACTTATGATGCAAGAGGCCTATGTGTTACATTATGTTCTAGAGTGTAAGATTCCTTCCATCTTTGGTTTAAGAAAGTGTATGACAAAATATGATGGGGGGGGGGGGCTCAGACCCAAACTTGGGTACAGGTGTGCGTCCGCCGGGGAAAAAATGACCCATGTTTTAGTAAACCAAATTGTACAAAAATATGACCCATTTATATATTGGTTCCGAAATTTCGACCATTTATAGTTTGGCTTGAAATTTCGCACCATCTTCAAAGTAATCTTAGCCAAATCGGCCCATTTTCATACATAGTAACTTAAAAACAGTAAATTTAAAAAAACAACATTTCTTGTGATTTTACCGAAAATTAGAAAATTGACCCAATTTCATAGGAAATTGCGACCAAAAAATTGAACAAGGACCTCTTTATATAGTAGCAATGACCTAAAAAATGACCATAAATATTAGTTAGCTGGTGGGGAAAAACGACCCATTGTTATAATAAGGGGTGAAAATGATGACCCATATCGGCGGGCACAATGTACCTACACTTTCCCACTGAGTACCCCCCGGTAATTGCTATGGCCAGGGGTCTCAGTTTCGTTTAAGAGAGAAGAGAGGAGAGATTTGGTTAAGGGTGCAGGAAGAGGGTTGCTGATCTTAACCAAAATTGTAAAAAATATGACCCATTTATAGGCCCCTATAGTTGGCTCGGAAATTTCGACCCATTTCTATAGTTTTTGCTTTGAAATTTCGCACTATCTTCATAGTAATCTTAGCCAAATCGGCCCATTTGTCAACTAAATTTCCGAAAATCGGTAAAATCAACCATTTCATTGTGATTTACCGAGAATCAGAAAAATTGACCCAATATAATTTCATAGTAAATTGCGACAAAAAATTGAACCAATGGACCTATTTATATAGTAGCAATGACCTAAAATGTACCCATCAATAGTAGAATGGTGTGGAAAATAACCCAATTGTTATAATCAAGGGTGAAAATTGACCCATATCGGCGGCACCTATGTACCTACCTTCTCTCACTGAGTACCCCCCCCCCCCCGAATATTGATATGGACAGCCTGTGGGGTCTCAAGTTTCGTTTTAAAAGGAGAAGAGAGAGAGGGAGCGAGAGGGTTGGGAGAGAGAGAGAGGAAAAGAGAGATCGTGTTAGGGTGCATGAGAGAGGTTCTGTTTTACTTGCCCTGTATTTTTTCCTCTTGAAATTGTTAAATTGATATGTTGTTGGTATATGATGGAACCAATAAAAAACAAGTTTGGTTGGGTAGGGCGCGGACGCGATATATACGTGCTCTCCGATAGTAAGTAGGACACCAAAGCTATAGTGATTTTTGCGAAAAAGGGCCCATAAGCTATACTATGCAGAGATTTAACGTACGACAATTGTATTTTTTATAAAATTTTGACCTTTTTCGCAAATTTGGAAAATATTCAAAAAAACAAAAAATTAATAATATTTAACAAAGTGGATAAGATTTGGAAAACGATTTACCATACCAAAATTGCTGTTGTAAAATGGTATACCTGAAGACTAGAAATGAGACCCCATATTGCGGCCATGCGCAAGAAAGAGTTACGTAATGGATAATCTGACAGGCCTAAGTAAATTAGACTCTGCGCCTGGAGGAAAGCATGGCCATTTGCATTGCTCTCCCATATGTGTGTGCAATATATAAGTGTGGCCTATAGGTCTAGATTGGAGATCGAACCAGCAATGAACTTTCAAGCCAAGTTTTTGAAGATTTAATATAAAATAACATAAATTATGGCCCCTCGTGGGATCAGTAGAATAGTGTTGCAATTATGAACAATATGCCCGAATGATGCAGCCAAATGCCAATAAAATAATTGCCCGCTTTTACCCCCTTAAAAGACTGCGCCCAGGGTATGTGGCCAGTGACCAGGGGCGTTTCCAGGATGACGTACCACCGGGAAAAATGAGGAGGACTTTTGGCGCCCCTGTGGAATGAAAATGGCGCGCATTCGCACGGGTGTGGTAGATGCTAAATTAGACAGAGTGGGGGGAGCCCCTCACTCCTCTAAACACCCCCTCCTTGTCTTTATCTTATATTTTCAATTACCTTCTTTGCGTGCTTTTTTCTCCCTCCCCAACCTCTCTCTCTTGCTGTCCTCTCCGCCCTTTCTTGCTCTTCTCCCATCCTGTTCTACCCTATACTCACTCCGTCTTACATTTCGAGCCTCTATCTCCCTCTTTGTCCTCTCCCTGTGTCTCCTTCCACTTGCCCTCCCCTTTGCACTGCCCCTACCCCCCTGTGCCGACCCTCAGTCTACCTTACCCCCTCGTTTTACTTGCGTCCTTCCCCCCTGTTGCCTTTTTTCACCTTCCCCTACCACCTATACCCCTTCAGTCTCTATTTCGTTTTCCGTCTCTCTCCGCCTCCCTTTCCCCCTCATTTCTTCCCTAATTCTTACTCTGTCCGTCTGAACCCTATCTTTTTCCTCCACCCTTCTCGATCTTCCTAATTGTTACTCTGGCTATTCCTGTCGCGTCTTGGCCCTTTCATTTTCCTTTGCGATTCTATGGCAATACAATCTCTCCGGCGTTTACTGTCTCTTTGCGCTCTTTCTCTTTCCCCCCTTCTAGTCCCTTTTCTCTTTCTCTTCTTAGACCTTCCCCCGCCTCCTTTACGTTCCTTTTGCCACATGTTATTCACCCCTCTCCTTCTCCTCTTTTTTTACATTTGACGTGGTTTGTGCCCACAATCCTCATGTTTATCCCTTCCTTCCTCCCCCTTGTTTTTCTTTGCCTCCTCGCTTTGTTTCTTAGTTTTTCCGCGCCCTACCGCCCTTCTCAATGTTCGACCTAAGTTTCTCTCTGCCCTATTGTCCTCGGTTTTACATCTTCTAGATCTCACTTTTGGTCTCTCATATGAATCTTTGCCCTCCTCTCCGCGATCCCTTCCACATTTTACTTTTCTCAGTTTCTACCTGCCCTTCACCTTCCACAGCCTTCATTCTGCGCCGCCCTCATCTGTTCTATCCTCCCATCGTCTTTACCCGTCATTGTTTTTTTTTCTTTTTCCTTTCTTCATTCTCCCTCTTTTTTCTCCTTTCTCTTAAGCTTTCTCTTGGTATTCCTATTGTTCCTCTCTACGGCTCTCTTATCTGCGGTTTGATTTCTTTCTTTATTTCTCCATTCAGCCCTACCATCGTGCTCTCGTATCTTGATCTGTCCTTCTTTCATACCCTTTAAACGCCCTGAGCGTTTCCGGAGATTCTCTTTACGCTCAAGTACATCCTCTTGCCCCTACACCTTATCCTTTGTTCCTCAAGTCTTTGTTCCGCCCGCCCTTCCTTGATTGTTTCTCCCAGCGTTTCCCGTTATCTCTCGCTTCTACCCTTCTCTTCTTCCCTGAGGTCCCCCTTCCTTCCACGGAGTATGTGCTCCCCTCACTTCTTGACTTCTGCCAACTGCCCCGGCCTACCACTTTCCTGGCGGTCGCCTTCTCGCGCGCGTTTCCCTCTCATATATTTCAATTTTCTTCTGCCGTTCCTTACTACCTGTTTCTCTGAGACCCCTCCTTCCTTTACCCCCCCCCATCTCCCCAGCCACATTCCGACCTTTCCATCCACTCCTGTAATTTTTCCTCGCTCTTCGCCACCACCTTTCCCATGTTTTGTTCTTTGGATTCCCGTTGCCTACTATCTTTCATCTTCCCCCCACTCCCCTTCTATATTCTCCACGCTTGTACTCCCTAGATGCGCTACCTTTTCCCCCAGCTCCGCTAACTGGTGAGTTTCGGGCATCTCACTTTTAATTTGTTCGCCTTTCTTCCTCTTCTTTACCTGTTTCCACCTCTCTTGTTTCTCGCCTTCCCCGAGACCTTCGTTCCCCGATTTCCTCCTGCGGTAAACGACCCGCTGTGTCCCATCGCGTTGTGATCACTTCTGCTTTCATACTTCTTTTTCATTCTCTTGCATCTTCATTCTTTACCTTTCCTTCCGTTTACTTATCCGGCCTTCGTTTTATTTTTTTTTCCTCTCCCTTGTCTGTCTCCCCCCAATCCCTTTCTGTTTTCCTCCTATCCCCTCTTCAGTAATGCCTCACCCCCCTCATTTTCCGCCTTCTTTCAATCTGAGGAGCATAATTCATGTTCCTCGATCCCCCCTTTTCTTCCTAGACTATTTCTCGGCCTCCTTCTATCTCTCCCCCCCTTTGTACTTGACTTTGTCCTTCTCCTTCTTTCCATTCATCACTTTTTCCACTCTCTCTACTCCTAATCTTTGGCCTCACCCTGTTTATTTTATTTCGTACCGTTTATCCTCTTCTATAATTTTCTGCGAGCGTAGCGAGCCGGAAAAAATTTGAAATTGTGTAGGCAAAATGGACATGTGGTCTGGGAACGACCCTGCAAGTGATAACAGTTCCAACTTCCGACAATTAGCTTTATTAAATCAAGATGCCAAACTGAACGCCGAAAAAGGCTGGAGAAACGTTGTCGGACGAGATTAGGTGTTCATGAAAATGAATGCAGCACATTCTCCTTGATTTTGCGGTAGCTCATCTTGAGGCCAATTTGAGTTTTTATTTCTGAAAGTAATAATACAATTTGATTTTTCCTTGGGAGCCCTTTCTTTGACTTTTTGTCGTACCTTGGTATCTCTATATTCCTTGTTTAGATTTCCCTTTTGACCCCTTAAACTTTGTTTTCAAGCCTTTTAGTGGAGGGGCATATGTAAAATGTTTGATAGGTCATGTTAAGTGTTGGCAAACAAAATATAAAAGTATTACTAATGGGTTGACTATTCAGAAACTGATGTTGCCATGTTTTTCGTTGACCTTTAGTGACATTGAAGCAAGGTCAAAGGTCAATGGTCAACATCGTCCAAAGTATCGACCTTGGTACACAAAATGGGGCAAAATTTCACAAGGAAACTTGTATATGGTATTGTTTTGTTATTTGGCCTTCGTGTCGTGGTAGAGGATAATAACAATAATTAGAGATATAATGGAATAAATTGACTTGATGCATATACAAGGCCGGTAAAAGAAGCCCAACAGGGGGGGGGGGGGGGGGGGGGGGAGGGAAAGGGTGGGGGAAAAAAACAGAACCCGGGGAAAAGCAACAAAAACAAAAAGGGGGGGGGGGGAGGGAACCTTGTCCCTCCACCTTCTGCATTCCTTCCTTCCCCATTTTTCTTTTTTTCTTTTTTTTTTCTTTTTTTTTAGGTTTCTTTTTTTTTCCCTCCCTTCCCATGTTTCCAAAGCAAAAATTAGGCCTCGTGTTTTGCACAATGCAGTCACCTGTAAACACTCTCGTTGAAGTAGAATAACCTATACAACCCCATTATTTCTTGCTATTAATACCATGGGTAGTATTAGTAAATTCAAGTGTTTTAAAAAATGTGCAAGAGGAAATGATCTATGTATTCTATACCAATTCATGGAACGAATAGTCGTTTGATTACCGTGAAATAACCACGATTTGGCTTTTTTTCACAAAAGTATTATACTAGTTATCTAGTGTCAATCACGTGGGGGGGGGGACCCATAGTATACCATTTGCCAAAAAGAGACCCATAGCTATACCAGAGATGCAATTTTGGGTGCCCCCCCTCTTCCTCAAAATTGTGACAGTTTTAAGCAAAATTTGACATTTTGACTTCAGATTGAGGAATGTGACAATATTCTATTGCTATACCATTTTTTGCCAAAAAAAAGACCCATAGCTATACCAGAGATTGCCAATTTTGGGGCCCTTTTTCCTAAAATTTTGACATTTTGACTTCAGATTGCGGAATTGACTAAATTTCCAAACAATTTGTAGAAAAAATTTGGCTTCCAATTGAGAAAATTTGACTAATTCCAACAAATATGAGAAAATTTTGAAAAAAATTACCCATGCTATACCAAAATGCATGAAAAAAGGGGCCATGATTAAACAGAAGGCTCAAAATAGAATGATGTATGTGCAAGTCTCCATATGGTCATTTGTGTTGATGAGTACCCCCCTCCCTGACTAATACCAAAACCCCATGATCATAGCTGCTATATAGTAATGCCCATTTGTAGTGTCAACCAAAATTGTGTTACACAGTTGGTTAAAAATGCGCAATAGACCAAAATGTGATTTCTTCAGGTGTACGAATGCTGTTTTCTCCCTTTTCCCCCTACAGAACCTACTAGTCTCCGTCTCAAAGCCCGATCACGTTATACATTGGCTTCACATGTCTTCTACGATTCCTACGTTACTATCGAACCTTTGCTCCCTCTTTCAAAAACTGTCTATCGGTTAATTTGGTATTTGTCTACTCCCCCTGAGCCCCACCGATCTCCTTGACGTCCGCATCTTATACACCACGCTCTGAGTCACACATCCTTTTCTTTATCCCTTCATTTTATTCCCCATCCTACTTTCTTATGTCCGGCCAATTCTCCTTCTTCCCTTCGCGTTACTCCATGCTGCCCTCCAGTAGACCGATTTGCTTCTTACTTTTGCTTGCGCCTCCACTCTCCTTTTTTCTGCCGTCTTTTTCTCTCCCCCTCACCCACTACCCCCACCTCCTTCGTTCCTCGCTTGTTAACGCCTTGACCAATTTAGCCATGTGCCCTCCCCTTCTATACTTGTTGTATGTGTCGTCAACCTCCTTCCTCCCTACTTTTCATCACCAACCTTCGACGTCCACTCAATTCCCCTTCTCTCTCTTACTTTCTTTTTCAACGGTCTTTCCTCATCCTCTGTCCCCTCCCTTTTCCTTAGTCTCTTCATCTTTCCATTTACTTCCTTTTCCCTTCTCTCTGTTCTTTTTTCTCCCTTTCTCCAATTGCTTCTGTTTTTTTGTTGTTTTTTTTTTTTTTTTTTTTTTTTTTTTTTTTTTTTTTTTTTTTTTTTTTTTTTTTTTTTTTTTTGTTTTTTTTTTTTTTTTTTTTTTTTTTTTTTTTTTTTTTTTTTTTTTTTTTTTTTTTTTTTTTTTTTTTTTTTCTTTTTTTTTTTTTTTTTTTTTTTTTTTTTTTTTTTTTTTTCTTTTTTTTTTTTTTTTTTTTTTTTTTTTTTTTGTTTTTTTTTTTTTTTTTTTTTTTTTTTTTTTTGAGTCATCCTTACCCCCGTCAATAGCTGTATAATTAATGCCCATGGTTAAGTAAAGGAATGTGTACAACAATGATGTCAGACAAAATTGCAAGTTTCTCATAAAAATGTGCTAGAACATTGAAACATTGTTAATGCTGTCACTTCGATAAGACTAGTAATTCTTGTAGACCAATAAGGTAACAGAATCCATAGGTGTTGTCAACAACACTGTTATCTAATAGCTTTTTCTTGACCAAACCTGGTTTTCTTTGAAAATTGATCATTATTTCCCTGGTCTTCGTGTATACAGTGGATGCAATATCCAGTCAAGATAACTAAACCACTTTGGCATCCATACTGGGTGAGGACAAACATCCACTTGGTGTGTAGGTCAATGTCGATCCACACTTATAAATGCGTTTCTATTATCATGTGTTATAACTGTCACAGACCACTTGGAGAAAACTTTTAAGATTGGGGAGGTATTCATAACGTGTATATGACGTTGTGTGATACGCACTCTCTAAGTATATGTTCTATTGCTAAAATTTTCATATTTTTGTCCACAATTGTACACTGTTTGCATTTTAGCTTTAGATGTCATTTTAAGACCAGAAAGTCTTTTTGATGCCATAAGACCAAGAAAGGGAAAACCAATTTTAAACTCTGTGCAGTATGCCAATAAGTCTCAAAGTGATGATCTACTTGTTAAAGAACCTAATTGAAAGTATACACTAAGCTTTCAAGTTTTGCTCGAGAATGAGGCACTGGCCCCAAGGTATGGAGATGGAAAAATATACGAGATCAACAGCAGGTCGCCATCGCACCCCTCCACACATCCCACACACAAATCACAAAAGGGGGCAAAAGGTCCACTTTTTGTTGATTTTGTCCATAAATGGTCCAAAGTTGTAGAGAAATGTGACAAGAAAGTCCACTTTTAGTGATGAGATTTCAAAAAGGGGACCATTTTCGGGGGGGGGGGGGGGGGCCGGGTCTCTTCCCAGTGTGGCGGGGTTTTAGTTGGTGTTTAGGTTTTAGTCTCTATGACTTTCTACAAACAAAGTCACATTTTAAAAGTCACGGCACCCCTAAACAAGGGTTCAAAAAGTACCGCGTAAAAAAGTACAAGTCATTTGACGGTCTATGACAAGCATCCTAAACAAGTATGGTTAAGTGTAAAAATCCTTACCTTTAATAAGTATTGCAATGTTTGACCATAAGCAAGTAGAAAATTTGTTGTTTGTAGGCTATCATGAATAGCTCATTTATATACACAAAATGAGCCGAATACGATACAAATTCAAAATTCTCAAATCGCTACCCTAATGTACGTTAAGTGTGAAAGTATACCTTTTCGCCAGATTTCAGTATTTTTGCTCTCATTTTATGGTACGTATCGTGCCCAATCTTGAAAAAAAAACATACCCCTTTAGTGTTTATTTGGCCGCGCATGATATCCCTTGCCAATGACCAGTGGCCTCCCCACCTACCACCCCCACCCACCATACCCCCCACCACCACCCCCGGCTCTGGATGCGAAAGATAATTTAAAACATAACACGATGTGACGCGACTGAACTTTTTTTCTGTAGTTAAATGTGGCTTTATAACAAAAATTCAGGCAAAGGATATAAAAGACTTTATCTTGCTTCGTCCATGTTCTAAAAAAATGGTTGACTTACTTAAACATGGACATTAAATAATCAAGGGATTTGGGGTTTGTAGGTTTCACTATACATTGTGCAAAAATACGAGGCCTAACTCTGGCTTTGGATACAGAAAACTGAGGGGTATGATAAATAGGTAATTTATGCATATTTATGGTCTTATAAGTAGTGTTTGGCATATAATCATAGTAAACAAAAGACTCAAGTAACAAAATAATATCTAAGGCAATATTCCCTTGTGAACTTTTTGGCCAAACATTGTGCCGTACCAAGCGATATACTTTGAACGATGTATGACCGCTTTGACCTTCGTGTCAAGCGCGTCCATAAAGGTCTAACTGAAAAAAAAAAATGGCAACCACTGATTATCCTCTGCGCGACAGTCAGACCCCAGTACAATACATTTATAGCGGTGCCACAATTACTATTCCCCTTTAAACTCCATTTCCCTTTGCATTCTTTGCGCCCGTTTCCTTTAACTATTTTTAATAAACCTTTTCGTTTTTTTCAGTTTTTTGACGCCATTTAGTTTCGTTAGCGCCAATGTATTTGTATTTTTTTTTAGGCCTCTTTAATTCCTAAACTTTTTATACAAAACTTTTATGCTTTTCTTTCCACCTTCCTTTGTTCTTTTGGAGCCACTTTTTCTAAGTTTTTCTTCTTTTCTCGTTTTGTTGCACCTTATCCACCCCATTCATTACTTTTGGCTTTTGTTAAAATATAAGTGCTTTTGGCCCCCCTTTTTTACTATAATACGTTCTCTTTTTCATTTTGGTGCACATTGTTTATTCGGATCTCCCTTTTATAATCCCCATTTTAGACCCTAATTCTGGCGCTTCTTAGCGTTCCCTTACAGTTCCATCCTTTGCAATTGAACCCCTTCACCATTTTCATTTTCCCTTTCCGCCCATTCTATTCACCCTCCTGTTTCATTTACCTTTCCTCCTTCTATCTTCTAATTGCTTTCTTGTCTTCCATTTCCGTTACATACACATTCTTTCCTTTTCCCCTTTCCCTTTTCTTATCCCGTTCTTCTTTTTCTCTTTGCCTTATTTTTGGGCGCACCACTTGCCCCCCAAGATACGCCAATGTGACATCTATAGGCCGACCATTGTGGTTCTGAGTGGGAAATTAAGGCGCGGACAAGGGAAAAATGTCACGATTCTTCTGATTGGCATCAACATTTCCCAAATCTACCTCATTTTTCCAAGGGGTAGCTCTGCCTCCATCCCATTTCCTTTCCTTTCCCCTTCCCTTTTCTTCTCCCGTTCCTTCTTTTTCTCTTTTCCTTCTTTTTGGCGCCCTTGCCCCCCCCCAAGATACGCCCACGGTGACATCTATATAGGCAGCATTGTGGTTATGAGGGCGGAAAATTAGGCGCGGACCAGGGAAAAATGTCCCGATCTTCTGATTTTGAATCAACATTCCCAATTCTACCTAATTTTACAAAGGGGTAGCTCTGCCTCCATCCGCCCGCATTTCCTCCTATTGACTACACCACTGAGTGGCCCCTTTTCTCCGTACCCCATCACGATACGCGACTGAACAGGGGGATTGGGAGTTGGGAGTTATTTGAGATGGCCATTGGCTGTAGGCCTAAATGTTCACCTGGTCATTTATAGCCCATGTTGGGGGAAAATCTTGATAACTCTTCCCATTTGTGACATAGTGAAGTGTGAATTCGTGACAGGAATAAGGCCACAAATAAGAAATGGCTTGGAGAAAAAATTGTAATGGCTCTGAAAATTTCTGCAATCATGTGAATAGTGATCAACTCGTTTACAGGCTGTCCCAAAAATGTTAACACTCGGACACAGTATTTTGTACAAACTAAATTAGGGTGGGTATTTGTTTGGATGTCTTAAGCCAATAAATAAGCTTTTTATGCCCTTTATTTCATTCCATGGCGATATGTAGAACAAAAGATATTGCTTCGTCAAAAAGAGAGTACAATTCGCGAATGGTTACATTTGTAAGATGGCGGGAACTAGTTATGGTTTTGAACATACTCAAAATTGGTTATTGAAGTTAGATTGGCTAGTGAACACACGGAAGATGTTGATAATTCCTTTTGAACTTCATATTGTCAATAAAGTGTAAACATTGTCTTATGATCAGCAATACTTTGCATTTTTCAAAAAATAATCAGTCGGGTTCACTTTCATTAGCAGGACATCAAATTCGCTCAAAAGGACCCAGAATGCTAAAACCAACCAAACCAAATTACCAAACTATCAGCCAGGACACTTCCTGCTGGAATTCCCAAGAAAATCTATGATGCTGTAGATCTGAATAAACATCAAAAACACAAAAAACAAACAAAAAGAAAGAGAAAGAAACCTCTTGATAATAGGCCTATAAGTAGACTAATAGAGTAGGCAGAATTGGAAAAAAGACAACCAGTAGCAGGCCAAACAGACCCATAACCGATATGATAACGGAAAGAAGGGACAATAACACAAGCCAACATTTAGCGGCCCCACCGCCACGCGCAGCTGCGGAAATGTGTTCATTTGTGTTTGGGTTTTTAGATACGAATTTCCCACTGAACACGATGGTGCCGGCCGTTTTATTAAAAAACCGCCCAAGTGGTCCCCCGGGGGCTCCTGGGGGGTGGGGTAGGAAGAAAATCCTACTGCCTTTGGTAGACATTGACCGATGTGGTATTTTTGGTGTCTATTTATAGGTTTTTGGACGTGCTTAAATGATTGAGATAACTTTCAATCCTAATGGCTGCCCTATGCTAAAATTTCAAATGGCGGCCGAAAAAGTGAATTTTATCACGTTTTGTACATCTTGACTTTTGATTTCTGGAGCCTATAACAATGTTGTTGGGCATTACAGACAAAAAACCACGGTCACTGAAAATGACTTCGAAATCAAATATGGCTGCCACTTGACAAAGGTCAAAATTCAAAATGGCTGCCAGTGCTGATTTTGCAAATGGCCTTCAAAAAGGGATTGGTATTACATTTCGTATGTATTTTTAGTATTGATGTATATTTTGTGCCTATTTATATTTGGTTTGACCTACAAGTGGTTTTTACAAGTTTGAAATCCCAAGATGGAGTATATTTGTCAAAATGTGAAAAATAGAAATCTGTGACTCAGTTTTACATATTGTTGTAAAGAATGAATTTACCATTACATGTGGTATATATTGGTTGTGTATATCGTTACGTTTTGGCACGAAAAAATGTTTAACACTATACGACCGGGGTGGTACGCAAACCAACAGAGGTCATATATCCATTACGCATAAAGAGCAGAATGAATTGTATCAGTTTTCGATAAACAAAAAAGAAAAAGAAAAGAATATGATATAAAGAGGTGAGGGAATGAGGGAAAACGTTACCAGGAATAAAGGACAAGAGCGCGCACTGTGGATGAGTTAATCACCACATAAAGGGGACCTTTCCCTCCCCCCCTCTTTTTTTTTTGCACCTGGTCACAGCATTCGATAACTAAACATATAACGTCTCCGATGACAATAGTTTCCCCCCCCCTCCCCCCCCCCCTCCCTCCTTTGGTACCACCTTCACACAGGTCAGGGTGTCCCCGTACAAAGTCGGAAGGTAGGGGGATGGTTGCACCCTTCCTATACTTTTACTTTGTAAATGCCAAAAAAAATGGTACATATGTTATGTATGATGCAGACTGTTTTTTTTTAGAGTACTAACATGGTATGCTTATTGGCACCCATCTTGCCAATAAATACCAATTTGCTTGCGATGAATGGCGACGAAAATGGTCGAAAACTTTGGTTGGGAGTTTGCTGACAAATAACGTTATAATAAGCTCTCAGTAAGACGTCACTATGACGTCAGATGTTTTTTAAAATTGATATATTTGTACATTATTTGAAGGAAGGACATTTGTAGAACACACTTGCATACCAAATATACAACTATACAACTCCCAAAAATTCAACTCCAAAAATTAAAAAAAACGGCCTGTATATGGTCAAACTTGTTCATAATATATCAAACAGTTTCATTGACATATATTTAGGGTAGCCACATTTGGGTTGTTTTTGGGGGTCTTTTGCAATTTTGCGTACAAGGTGACGGAAAAACTTCTTACTTCCTGGCAAAGCTGCCAGTATGCCAAAAAAATTTTAAAATATTACTGTAAACAATAATTTGTTGGAAATATCCTGAGATATAATACATATATGTACAGTACATAGATTAAATATACGTAAGATATCGTTCACCATATCCAATGCAAACATTATGATCTTTACCACCGAGAATGAAAACACGAGAAAAGCAATGCGAAATGAAGGTGGCGGCATCTTTGCCAGGAGTATTCCCCTATTATTTCCAACTCCAAATCAAGGTTATTCAAATATTTATGTATCCAAAATTCCAGTTTCTTCTAATTCCAAAAGCATTCCGGACCAGTTAATATACTAAACCACTAAGTTCCCACTCATCAGCATTGCCAAAGAATGGCTACCGCTGGAAAATGAAACTAATCTTAATCCACACTGTTAACAGTAAACGGTATACTAAGCGCTGTGGTCCCCAGAGCAATTTGCTCTAAAGAACATTGAAGAATGGGGTAACCGATCCAATATATAGCCTTCTTCCACACTGAAGACCCAATTAGCCTTATTGGAATACAATTGGAATAAAAAAAAAATTTTTTAACATACAGATTTACAATAGTTTAAGCCAAATGCGAAATTGCGAAAGAACTGACCTATCCACTTAGCCTAACTTAAGTTACAAGCCAATTTCATGTTATGATAAATAAAGATAATGTAGAGACGGTTCGTTCCATCAAAATGACAAAAATTCTTAAAATTTCCCGACACAAAACAATTAAAAGAAACTATCATTGTTTATCGAAAAGAGTCAAAATATCACTTATTTGCCAGGAATAGATTAAAAGTGAAGGATACGTCTGTAGAAGGATATTAGTTGTACTTTTCCAACTGTAGAATTACAGGAAAGGAAGAAATGGCAGTGTTCAAAGATAGGAATTCCATTGAAAGTACGTGTTGTAGTAAGTGTCCGTCACGGGACCAGTAGGAAGGACTAAAATTCATTTTTGCCTTATTAGGTTTGCTTCTGGTCCTATACATTTGCCGGGTTATGTTAATGATACTGGGCTGGTTGTGACCATTTACAAACACACTGATTGGTGGTGGATGTGGGAGACAAATAAGGGTGAACAGCACACGATTGTCACCAAACGACACCCCCAAAAGGATCAGAAATCATTTCCTGGTGTTGTTTTGTTAAATCAGGTGTATGCGTTTGCCAATAAACTTCGTATGCTAAGGCAATTGTTCAGACTTGCTCACTTAAAATTGAAGTTCATGTAAGTTTATAGGAATGTGGTTCAATCTCATCATCTGAGCTTTCGTCACTATAGGGACGGACAGAATTGTGTCCTGATTCCCGTTTAGTTCATCAATTTACTTCATGCTCACTTATCTTTTAGTACGCCAGCAGATTTCGGCGTATTAACAGACGAGAGATTGAGTCAGTGATGCATAAGCTGTTGGCATATGAAGCAGTTCATCGTCAATTGGCAGAGCGCCCCTGGCACCAAACAATGGATTGAAAGGATGTTCGTCGACTCGTCTTCAATCTTTCCAGCCATAATTGAGGGTTCTAGCCGATGTAGGATCCATCTAGGGAGTGTTTCATTCCGTGAACAACAAAATTGATATGCGTGAACGATTCCCTTACCGCTACATATTTTATCTATGTACTGTACAGGATGTATATATATCTAACGATATTTCAAACAAAAATTTGGCATGCAGTAAATATCCCGGGCGTATCAAAAAAAGAGGAACATTCAAGCGCCCTCACGATGAGAAAGACGTTAACCATAGAAAGTAATACACATTTGGAAATAGTGTTTCGTTAAGTTGCACCAAAAAATCATTAATAAACACAGCGGCGCGAGTTATGGCCGAGTGAAAATTTGTACCACTTTTTCATTTTATCCACGCGATTTTTATGTTTTAGTAGTCTTTAAGACAATGCGAATTCTCCAAGCTCATTCTTGGTTTATGATTTATTTGGATTTTTGCGAAAAAAAGGGACAATTTTAATATGAAAAATTAGTTTCACAATTATTAGAATTCCAAGATCTATCCTCATTAGCTCTCATTCTTCCGTTATGCGCTGCTCTGTCCTTCACTTGACTGTCTCTACGACGGAGCAGGCTCGCATTCTTTTCTTTTTCCATTTCAATAATTGACTTCTAATCATTGCTTGTCCGTCGGATGCGTGCAAAGGCAGCGTTATTCTGTTGCTGAAGAGATCTTAAGTAGATTTGAGTTCGCTAGACTTCGCCCTATTGGGATCATTAAAGAGTGAAGTGCATTGCACCAGGAACCGACCAGCACACTTGTTGAACTTCGAAATAATTGAATAACCGCTGAACTTTGCAAGCATCCGAAGGACATGAATGATTAGAAGTCGATAGATCGGAAATGAGGCAAAGCCTGGCCACCCTCTTCATGGTCTTAAAGGGCAGCCAAAAGGGGAGCAGACCAGAGCAGTAGTAAAAGAATGAGGCAAACATCTTGGACTTTATAATATTGACAAACTTTTCAATATCAGAACTGACATTGGTCGCAAAAACAAAGAACCAGAAACAAAAGAATGTGCTTGGAGAAGGTCTGTATTGTCTAAATGACAGCTAAACAGTAACAATCCGTGGTATTAAAATGAAAAAAATGGTACGTACGATTTTCAATCGGCTTAACTCGGTCAATATGTATCCTTTTTGAACAAGTTTTTTTGCTTCGGTGTCGTGTCGGGGAACAACCTAATGAAATGGGGGCATTTTCCGATGTGTATTAATTTGTATGGTTTACTTTTTTCTCTTCGTGGGAAATAGAAGATGCTGTGAGGGGCTCTCTTTTTTGAGACACCAGGTTTTAAAACTTGAGGCAATATGCAGCTTTGCCAGGAAAATAAAGTGTTTTGGTCACCTTGTAATGCCAAACTGACAAAAGACACAAAAACACCAAAATGTGCCAGGATTTTTGAAGTCTAATGTTATTGAAACTGTTTGGTGGATATTAGGACAATCTTGACATTACGACAGCCGTTTTTTTTCAATTTTTTGAAAGTTGTTAAATCACGTTTTTGCCAAACATATCGTAAGATAAACAACAAAATATTATAATGGAAAATTATTCCATAAGACAATATCTATAAAAGTAACAGATAGATTATAGCAGGACATTTCTTTGACATTTTGAAAAATTTAGTGCCAAACCAAATATAAAGGCCACAGAATATACCCCAATAGCTAAAATACATCCAACATGTAATCGCAATCCCTTTGTTGAAGGTCATTGCAAATCAGAAGAGGCAGCCATTTGGAATTTTGACATTTTTGTCAAGTGGCAGCCTTTTGGATTTCGAAAGCAATTTTAATGACCCTGTAATGCCCAAACAACATTGTTATGGGCTCCAGAGAAATGCAAATATAGGCAAGATGTACAAAACGTGATAAATCATTTTTTCGGCCGCCATTTTTTTTTTTAAAAATTCAAATTTGGAACATTTTAGGATTTTGAAAGTATCTCAATCAATTTAAGCACGTCCGAAAAAAAACTATTAAATAGACACCAAAAATACTCCAAATCGGTAAAGTTATACCCAAAGTGTAGGATTTTACACCAAACCCCTCCCCCGGGACCCCGGGGGACCAATTTGGGCACACTTTTTAATTAAATCCGGCGGCTGAGCACCAATAGATTAGCGGGGAAAATTCAGTCAAGGGAAAAACTTCAAACACAAAAATCACACCATTTCCACGCTGTCTGTGGACTGTGCGGGCGCCGACTATTCTCTTGTTAGCTGAGCAGTTTGTGGTAGATCCACGATGAGAGCTTGGTTATAAACACAGAAAGAAAAACCGGCAGTATAATTGTTTCTTTTAAGATGGCAAGAAAGTGGGCTACGAAGTCAAGTGTATTGTTGCGTCATGCATTTCAAGTGCTCAAAGGAAATATGTCACGGATTCTGAATTTGAAAATTTGTAGGGTATGGAAAGATTAAGTAACGTAGATGACATAAAATCCAAAATAAGTTGAAAATTGTCCACATTTGTTTAGTATTTTGCCCTTTTAATTTCGCGCCCAATAGGCTTACCGAAAACGATTCCGACAATCCACAACGCAGGCAAATGGTGACGTCAAAGGATGACCATCCATAATTACGTCGTTGTGGACCATTCATATCGCGTGTTGCCACTTTCCAGAATGGATCGATGTGGTTTTATATCATTAATAATAAAAACACAACGAATGAAACAAAATATGTCATTTCTGTAACTATTTCAAATTTATTATTTACTTTCAGGAATCCATCAATATTACAGGTCAGCAATAAACAATGCTAGTCAACAACATGTTTTGGTCATTACTTGACGTCACGAGGAAAGCAAAATTGGGCGCTTTTGATCAATGAAGCCATGCGAAAAATCCGCCAGTTTTCTTCTTATGTCAAAAAGAAAAATTAAAATGCCTCTATTTTTGTTAATTTTACATCAAATTGATATTCTTTTCGGGAATTTGGGATGTATGTACATATATTTATGAATGTAAGTCAAAACTGAGCTTGACAAAAATCTGACATATTTCCGTTAAAGGCGAATCGGACCAAGGTGATTTGTCCTCTCATAATTGATGTTCTAAGTATCGGATTGGAATAGAATAAATGGCAATTAAAGCTTATTTAATGGCTTGAAAAATATACCATACAACGACCCATTGTGTACTTTTCGTGGTATCAAAATGCCTTTGTCTCGAGCTGAGTCTCGAAGTGTTAACTTTTGAGGACAGGCCTGTATACTCGCATAAAAATTTTTTCCAAGTTTCAAGTTTCGTTTCAAGTTTATAGAAACCTAAGACCACAGCGGTGTACACGGTTAACAAATGAAAGAATCGTTAAGGCGGCTTAAAATGCCGTTGCAATACATCTACTTCTACTACTACACCAAGATAATCTACTTATACTGTAGAGAAAAATGAATAGGTGAGCGAGGACGAGGAAAAAAAGAGGAGAGGAGTGAGAGTTTACTTAAAATAATAATAATATTCTTTGCAAATTATTTTGCAAGGATTTTTCATCTCCATTGAGTTTTGGGAGTTTTTAAACAAAATTCCATTTTAGAGATTAGGATTACTACTAAAGTAGTTTAACTAAATTAGATCTTGTATACGCAAACCTCATTACACACAAAAATGTATGGATTCGTCCACCAATATTTCATTACAGAGATGGGCACTATGCGGTCTTTTTCAATGTTATTATATTTACCAGTGACAAAAGGGATTTTACTACAACAGTTATATAACGACACAAATAGATAG
>JAMKCH010050994.1:0-10531 GCA_023653785.1 Ophioderma brevispina
TACTGGCAATTAAATGTCGCAACGCTTTAATCTAAGCAATACTGCGCCACTTAAATAACGTTATAATATGTAACGTGTTATCAATTTGTACAAGCCCATTTGCTGTGAAAATATTCTTCCCTTAAAATGTTGTAATTGTATTGCAGAAGGTGCGCAACACTGCACGTACTTTAGACACAACAGTTAATGCAAGAAGTATGTATTGCGCCTTTAATCTATAATGCAATGTGAATGTCTAAGTTAAGTCAAGTAAATGATCAAGGTACATTGCGAACAAGAAATCCGAATGTACATGTGCATCGAAGCATTCGAAAAGCATATTAATAATTATTTATTAATATAACAAGCTTTTTACAAAGGTGTATAACTGTCGTCGCGCGACACGAGAAAAACGTTTTTATAAAACTTTATGGAAGAACGGCCGGGACTGTTGCGAATTTAATACAATTTAATATTTTACACAATTTGTATTTACCATTCACACAATGAATAAAAGCGGTTGGTGTCTTTTTAATTAAACCGAGGCCACCCCACGTCAGGCGTTGTACAACATTGAAACCTTTCTAATTTCAGGGCATCATTATGTTTGGGTCCAATATTGGAATCTATGAACTAGCACATGAATTTGAAAAAAAAAATAACGATGTTGTCGAATACACCAAAGGCTGGTTGATTTAGTTAATGGTTATGGCATTTCTAAGGGCCCTAAAATGCACGCGACACCAAAGAAGAAGCCAGACATATATATTGAAGGTGCCCATTTGCTTTTAAAAGGTTTCAAGGCAATTTAATACAACACTGGACGTATTATATTAGTGATAAGTAGCTAAGTTACAAATTTTGATAATATCAATCTGCCAAATAATACGCAAGATGCCTGACCCTATGTAGCTAGGAGTCAGAAAACGTCGGTTGAATGAAAAAACCAACGTAAGTGGAAATTTTTTGTCGAAATTGAGTTTTGGTGAATTTTGAAAGAGGAGTTATTTGCGCATAATTTAAAATACTTAAAAAAAGCAAAAAACTAAAAAATTAAAAAAACAGTTTTAATTAGAAAAATAAGTAAACATATGTGTATAATTCACTTACCCTTAATGCAGACCAACATAAGTGGTACTATGTTGGTCTGCATGAAATTTTTGCCCTTTTCAGTGCACGACCATCGTAAGTGCACTTACGTTGGTCTTTGCATTTAAAGAGACTGAGAGATTTCCAGCAAGAAGACGCCCCCAATTTTTTTCGAATGCGGGTTTTTTTGCATATTTGCGGAATGCTTTCCAAATGTATTAGATCACCCTGAAGTGAATTAGCCGAAATACGTCCGGTCTTATGTAAAAACTATAGATGATTTAGTACTTTCTGTCGTGCACGACAGAAAGTCAAAGCCAGGTGTCTATGGGGACAATTACGATAGTCAGGGCCAAAGTTCAAAAACAAGTTTGCGTTCTTTTGTACTTGTTTGTCCCAATAAACCTTCGGAAAGTTCTTGGTAGGTGGTCTGCAAACTTTTGAGAGTGCAATTTGAGAGAGATTCGTATCCTAAAAAAAAATCTCCTCCTGTCACTTAAACATATTTGCCCCTATTCAGTGCAAGACAGTGCAGACCACAGTAAGTGGCACTACCGTTGGTCTTGCACTTAAAAAAAATGACTGATTCACTTACGTTTCCTCTTCTTTTGTAATAAATATTATATTTACGTTTGTTTAAGTAGAAATATGTCATTTTATCATACAAATACAGTCCTATTGTATTACCTGCCATAATTATGGACACACGACCGATAGAATCAAGTAAAAAACATTAAAACTGTTCTGCCTGCAAAATTAGCAGCCGACGAGAAGGATGCCAAGAACTGTAAATACAGTGAAAACAACTTCATAGTCAACACGGACGATTCAAAGACAAACCAAGCAAATGTGGGTCTAATGCCATGAAGGGTTTGTCCCCCACACAACAAAAGCGACAGACACAAAAACGCATATGTGGCATACGATCCGGCCTAGAAATATACGGACATAGATTTGCTTAATCCCACCGTCAAACCATGCGGTTCTTCTGGGAAGCTGATCTATAACGACCTGACAATAACATCAAGACATGAGTATACACAAAGCTGAACAGGAATGCGCAAACAACCAATTCAAGTCAACTGATTGGGCCATGAACCATGGATATACAATAATTCTATTGTACCCAAACTGACGTGAGAGTTCACCATCTATAAACTTTCCCAATTTCACATAAACGCGAAAGTTCCCTGGAAACTACTTGCCCCAATACCCTGACGCAATGGGCGGTATAAGCCAGATGCACCACCACTAGCGCTCTGTACAGGAGCAAGAACTTCTACCATCTAAATAACCAAGTTCTCTAAAGATGGAAGTACAAAGACACTACAGAAAATGCACGGAAAGTAAAAAGACGAAACGTCAGATGGAATTTGTATAAAAGAATTAGAACATAAAACCATCTAATATTCCAAATGAAATTGCTAGAGAGAGGTCTCGAACGGATAAAATCCGGTTTTGGTACAAAAAGAAACCAAAAGAAGGCTGATCCAAGAACTGAGTCTCAGAACAAAGGAAATGCCTTACCGAACTAATAAAAGATGAGGAATACATGTTGGTCTACATTATTTTACGGATGTGCGAAACGAGGACAGTGGTTGAACTGGAGTCTGTCATGAAGGTCATCACCTCTTGAATTGGGAGTCTGTCATGTAGAAACTTTTGTATGTCTGGACGCCAGACTGCTGTCTTTCCACTCAACTGCAATTCATGATCAACTTCCATCCCCTGACAATCTGAAGCTGTGGGCAAGACCAATCTAGGACTCTGCCAATTATGTCATCATCGTCATTGTACACGGTTCCACATCCTCATTGGTTGTAGCTACTCTTTACAAATCGGAAGATACAACTGGCGCCATGGACCAAAACACTGAAAGCAAACTCTACAGGTCTGGCACCGTACCGTCGTAGGGAAAGCCAATCCGGGAAAAAACCTTCGCATCTGCGAATCTGAACTCCATCTCTACAATAGCTTTTCGCAAATTAATGGACGGTGCAAAAGCTGAGGAAACATCCAAGTCTTACTATGCCTCAGGACAGGAGCCAACAAAACTGAAGAAGGCCCAATTGACGGTATTCCTGATGATGGGAAAACAAACAAATAGTGTTCCCTCCACAGAAAAATCACTGAAACAGCTAAGAGACCAAGATATCGGCCATCTTTTCTACCAAAAACAAAGGACAGTGACATAATAGAAAGCTAGGTCCCTATGGGAGGGAGACCTTATGACAATGCATTTGCAAGGAAGAAGTGGCAAATCCAGTGGCTGACTGTGAAAAAAAACAAGAGGATGGTTACATAACTACTTTCCAATGGAATTTGGAAGCAGAGGTTGCAATAACATCAGTCAACACATGGCCTGGCATCTTGGGCATTTCCTAAAAGGAAAGAGAAAGGCTAAAACCGATACAGCAGCCAAAGTTGCACTCAGAGCGAGCTATGGTCATTGGCTCAAAGGTATTCAGGCATAGGGAGTAAAAAGGCAACTCCGCAATATGCCTCTGAGGGAAGTGGTATGGTTGGCCAAAGCGCTCACAAAAACAGTTTAACCCGCCAAGGTCGGCCATCAGCATAAGGTGAATTTTCCCTGGGTCACCTTCATACAGGGGGGATATATAAGGAGTGCTGATCTTTAAAAAGTGTGAAATAAGGCTCCGGAAGTGACAGCGCTGGTGTTCTTACCAATGAAAACTATTCTAAATTTATCCAACCACCCATGGTATCTACTCTACGCCCAAAGCCGACCCATTTTTAGGGACCATAAGTGGGGGGGCCCGTTTGCGACTGGTGGTGTGTGTGTGTGTGTGCGTGTGTGGTGTGGTGTGTGTGTGTGTTGTGGGGGGGCCGTGTTTGTAAAAACATGTTAAAACGTAATCAGCTTGACCGAAGCTGCAAGTGAGGATGGCACTTATAGACGTCATGCATGAAAACGTATGAATTAGGAATCACATATTATTCCCTTATTATTCTCTCAGGAACTCTTATGGCAGTAATTGCTCGGTCCACTAAGTGGGGACTATTAAACCGTGTCTTCTTGTAGTGAGGTGAACTATGGTTATAGATTTTTTAACGTATTTTTTTTTTGAATAATAACAAAATTGCTTACAATTCTAAAAAAATCCACGCCTGGAATATATATTCGGTATTTTTGTCGCGCCAAATGCATAAAAAAATAGAATGAAACTAAATTAAATTAAAAAGCTTTCTGCGTCCTCTAATCAACAATACAATATTATGTATAAAATCGTTACGATCTTGACTACAAAACGCTTATTAGTGAAGATGATGGGTTGCAAATTAGGTTCCACGAAATAGTTGCCATGGAACTACCATAACTGGAGAAAGCAAGTTGAAAAAAGGTAAGAGTCTGCAGGAAGTCGGTATATTATTATTATTTAATTACAAGCGGCACTAGCTGTTTTAACCATGTGGATTATACATTTGTAAGAGTTTTCAGTGTATCGTTTGCTTTGATCAGGTTCTAACTTCTATTCTCTCCGTCGTTGAGTTTTCCCTCCCTCTTATACTCTTTCAGCTCTCTTCTCTTAATCTCTTTAAGGTGGTTCTATTCCCTTTTATTCTTTGCCCTACTAATCCCATTCCCGGTGCCTAATTATTTAATATACTTGTTCATGTCAATTGATATTTTACGATCCTTTTCATACGGAAACAAACACCCCTGGGGTATAGTAAGGTACGGATAACTCCAAGGTTTTTTCTCCTCCTTTTTCCATCCCTTGGGTAATCTGTTGTTTTATCTGCCGCTAATCCCGTATTATAGCCTTTTACTGCTTTGAACAGCATGAAAAAGCGCTTTTAAGGTTAAAACAATTTAAAAAAAATCAGAAAGACCTCAAAAAAAAGAACCAAAACATAGCTCTATGGTAGTTGAGACACAAGACCATGAAGATGAAGCACGAAATCGCATAGTCTTAAAATACTAAAAATTACTTACACATGCTATTTTACTGACATGGATTTGTTACATAACAGGCTTTACCTGTGTAATTAAAGCCATATCCAGCGATTTCTTTAAATGTAAGGAAATCGCGCCCCATTTTTCCAAAGTCCATTTTTTGCCACTGTTGTATTGGAAATGAGTTGCAGTAAAGACACTTAGAAGTGGCTAAGCTGAACACGCCATATTTGTCAGAATGGCGATTTTTTATGCAATGTTACTAAGAAAAGTCGGGATCCGACACCTTAAAAATGCTTTAGTGTCTGATTCTCACAAAGAAACAGTAATTATACGGGTGTGATATGACATACCACTAGCAATTTATAGAATTTGGAACCAAAATGACTGATTGTGGCTTTATGGACCTATTAATGGCTCAATAAATTTTGGATATGACATGGTTCCTCCACATAATAAACACTTAAGTGCATATAAGGTTTCTGCACTCCCGCTGGGTATGAGGGTGGGGTGGGACCCCTCTGAAAACCGCTTTGCGTGGATTTTTTAACACAACTCTATTTCATTGATGTGGTACATCAACGCAACCACATAACAGAAAAAAAAATGAAAATCGGTTGTACCGAATCAAAACCACGCGTCACCCAAAAACCGATTTTAAGACGCGCACCAAATTCTACCGCCGAAAAATGAAAAACCCTTTCCCAAAGGATTTTAAAAATGATCATTTCCATTTCTGTTGCTGAAATAAAAATTTAAAAAAGATTACTCCAGTACGATTTAAGGGGCACAACAAGTTTGAATAGCGCCACCATAAATGCTATTTAGGCTAATTATTATAAAAACGCATGGCCGATTTGAATTGTTTTCCACCAAAATATGCGGCAAACGGATATAAGGCAATTATATACGTAATTAATTTGAGCAAAACAACCCAACAATTTGTGTTAAACATCGGCTCGAAAACGAAATCCTAGGCCATTAAGTGTTAAATAATAAAATTTAATCACCTCGGGATTACTAGCGTGGGGGAGAATAGATTATTTTGCACCTTTTTACAGTAGAACCCAATGGCTTACTCCGTTATTTTATGAGATGTGCCCCCCCACCCCCGATATGACGTCACAAATTGTCAAATCCAAGCGATGAGATTTACGAGTGCTACCTGACGAAAAAATAAACAACAAATTAATGAAATTAAATGTTGGGGTTGCATTACATACTGGTCACGTAAAAAGATCCATTATTTGAGAGATCGTTTCCAAAATGGCACTAAATCAACTTGCGGGTTAGACTGTCCCCCAGTCTCTGCTCTGTCTTCTGGGTTTGAGTCACTTGTAAACAAGATAAGGCTAAAATAAACATGTGAAGACTTTTCAGCTTCGCCACAGTGAACATGCGTCTTAATACCGCGCCCTCTATTATACAATCAGCCAACTAGTCCCAGAACGCGAATTACACAGGGCTCCCGGAATTAACACAATATGGGTTGAGAGTCTATGTAATTGCAGTCAACTTAGCATTTTCATCACCGTGGACCCGAGAGAGGTTCTGAGGGTCAAGCCTATCAATTCCAAAGATATGGGCTTCGGCATTTACTGAAAATTCTTATAGATAATGAGAGGAAGTCCCGCATTTTTTCATTATTGTTATCATAGTTCTACTCAAAATTAACCCAAAAATGAAATTTCGAAAGCGAACACAGTGGTGCACATACTTCAAAACGTAAATCAATGGTTTAATATAAAACTACTCAAAAGACGGTGAAGTAAGTTCATAGTAAGTGTCATAAACTCGGTAGAGTTTAAGAGGAAGTCCGATGCGGTTTTCGATTTCCATCTCTACATAAGGACTCTCTTTACAGTGAAGTTGTTTTCGATCGTTGTTTTATGGGAAAGATGTTTGCCCAAATTTGGTCTGCCAATTTTTTTGCCAAAAGAGCTACAACAATTCGCACAGAAAAAAAAAGAAAATAGAAACCCTCCTTTTTAGGCTTCTACATGTGGGATCTTTGCCAACACAATTATCTGAATTGATAAAGTGCAATGTGATTTACAAATGAAAAATCATAGTTAATATTTGTGGCAGCACCAGTCATTAAAAAGAGTAAAATGGTGGTTGGATTTAATATAGCTCCATACAAAATGGTTGACTCTGCACACATAGAGACAGTGACCCGGATGCACATATTTGTACTAGTGCTCTTTTGTTAAAACGATCCTGCGAGTTACTTGATGTGCTGTGTCATATCGTAAAAACTCTATCGTTATGAAAATTTCAGGATATTTAGCTAACAGTCCGTCTTACCTACAACGAACAACAAATCGTCATATGCTTCAGGCAAAAACGACGGCGCCTGCACAGTGTTTTTTTGTTGGTTTTTTTGGAGGGGGGGGGGGGGCACTGTAATAATAGAAGCACGCAATCCGCACTACTATCACCCACCACACTCGACGATATTTTCAGTATGCGGGAAACAAAGCGAAACCTTCAAAATGACTACAAATTACAACATCCAGTTTAAGTTGCTTTCGGTCTTATTTTCAGGATTCCTGTCCTCGTTACATACAAAATGTAAAGATTTGAATTTTAAGGAACAGTTTTGACATCCTCTCTAAGCAAATCGCTCATGGTGTTGCGTGTGCCCAAGCATTTCAAAGGTTACGTTATGTGTCTTATTACAGGAACATTTGTATTTGTTTTAGTAATTCTCGATTTTTTTTTAGATACACAAATTAGACTAAATAAATTTATTAAAATATTAACATATCTAGGAAAAGAATACGCGATCGAAAATACAGATTCCATGCGTAGTTCTTATTATTAGAACAAATTATCTATCAAACTTTATAGAAAATAAAATTGGACTAATATTCTATTATTTTAGAACAAAAACTATGTTCCGACAGATTTTAAAAAACATCTCTCCCTCTCTCTCCTCTCTCTCTCTCTCTCCCTCTCTCGGTACAAAATGACGTACATGGAAGTCTTGAAGAACAGCGAAAACACTATACATGCATCCAAAGAAGGTTCGGCGCTTTCAAATATCGCACCACAGTACTATGCCTGCTTGCCAGATACCGAGCTACCAATCTTGTGATGGATAATTAATTTTGCATCAGTCCACAAACTTTAACCCTTATATTGCGTGGCATATTAGGCACAGATGACATTTGCGACCGATTTTGATTGGCTATCAATGAACCAAAACACCGCTGTTCTGCAAATAAATGTTAAAAGAAACACTTGTTAACAAAAAAAAAAAACATTTTAAATCGTGACTATTTTGGAATATCTTCCTAAAACACAGAGTTTGGGAAGATATTCACAGTAAAAAAAGTCTAAAAACACCACAAACAAGCCAAGAAAGAAATAAAACCGACACCAAACTAACTAAACCAACCAAACCAAGCCAACACAAAACAACAATCCACCCAACGCAACACAAAACAAACAAACCAAGCAAGCAAACCAAACCAACCCAATAATACAAAAAACCAAGAAAACGATTGAAGACAATGCAAAGCATTTAATACAAGTAAAAACAAACATCGCCAGTATCTGGCACCCGAAACAACAACAGGAAAGTCACTTTTGGGGGACCCCATTCTGGGGGGCCGTCCCCCACCCCATCTGGGTTGATGTCAGACCGCAGTGGCAACGGTAAAATTGAGATAAATGGAAAACGCAAGCAAATGACTTCTAATGTTGATGTCCGACTATATACCTTACTCTAAAAAATATACTATGGCATACATTTAAAGGGAAAATGACACCTTTTGATAGGACGTTGGAAAGTTGGCGCTTTGTCTTAACCTTCACCTGAAATGAATAAGCCTAACAAACAGGTTAGTGTGCAAAATCAGGTCATTATTTTAATAAAACCACCTCTATAGTTGTTTTTATCAAATGGGCTAGTTTGTACAACTGCAAAACAAAACAAACAAAACAAAATACAGTCAGACGGTGTGTAAAAATCCCATGATAAACCCTTCCGACTAATCCGTGAACCTTCTTTGATATGATATCATTGCCAAAAGATTCACGCTTCCACATGGTATATAAACTTATTTAAACAAAAATTTTTTGATAGGGAGTCTGTAGAAAATGACCAACCGACTTGAAACTAGGCACTTAGTACAGGTGGAACTGTATGCTTGTGAAAATTTATATCATCTTGCAACCAAGGGTTTTCCAAATCAAAATTGTATGAGGATTCAAAATATCATGGTGTCATTTTAAAAATGTGTTCTGATGAATCTAGGGGGGGGGGAAGTACACTGTTTATACAGGGAGCAAAATATAAAAGGGGAAAAAATGGGTTTTAAAGTATACCATCATGTTCAGTACCTTTTCAAGGCCCCCCCCCCAAAAGACACATGGGATTACAGAAAGGTATAGTATGCCCTACCTGGTGTTATAGTACAAGAGTTACAAGGTCAAACAGGGTCAAGGTCACATGGGGGGGGGTAACATTTCAGATTCATTGGGTTTGTTCTAAAAATGGTGCCAATTGTTTGTCTTACTGCACAGAAGCCGAAAAATATAAAGGTTGGCGTTGTCTATGACGTTTGATAATAATTAAGAGGGAAATATGGCCGTGGTCCACAGGGTCTAGGGGGAGACCACTGTCATATCCCTAAAAGTCTCACTTTGAAAGGGGAACATAGAATCATACTACCATTTATTAGTTAGTATGACTCAATGAACGATTAAAACCAGTTTCAACAAAATCGGACCATTCTATAAATCATGACCTTGAACTTTCTTGAGCCATTGGACTAAAACAATAGGTCGTAAAATGGCAAACTATACCTTTAGAAACCTTACTGACAGCCGAACAGACTGGTATAAATTTTAAAACACTTTTATGTTTACCCCTGTACCAAAGTTACCCCCTATTAAAATATGTATGGAAAAAACTGGTGTCATAAATTGTATATGAAAAAAAAAACTAAAACCAAAACATCCATTACTTTCCCCATGTACTAACTTCTAGGAAGTGTTATATTGATAGCCATCAGGGTAAAACTATGGTATGCTCTGCCTAATCACGTCCCAGTATGTCCATTTCAGATATTTTTAAGGCATTGTGCATTTGCTGGAAATGTGCTCGTGCCCCTTCGATAGAGAATACCAACACGCCTAATTGACGTCAGAATACCAATGATGATTTGTTCGTCGACCACAGTGATGACGATGACCATGACCAAACACATTTAAGAAAGATCGAATAAGTTTGTGAGTGCGAATGTAGGTGATGAGACCAATTTGAGCATGGACTAGTCTATGTACACAGGACAATTTGATGGAAGGAGTACTGCCTGATGCTATGAGTTGATTCTTGACTTGCGCTTCTGCCTTTAGCCTCAGCCTTGCTGATTTTGTGAAATTCTAATGTTTGATACGCATGCGCCATTTAGGCCGATCTTTGATAGGACTTTTTAACTGTTCATCACGTCTATGCTTAAGCTCTTGAGCGAAGCCCTGAGTGTATCTTTGAAACGCCTCTTTTGTCCATCACGTGAACGATTTGCTGTCTCC
>JAMKCH010050995.1:0-10663 GCA_023653785.1 Ophioderma brevispina
TAAAAAACTTCCGCTAGTGCCAAGGGGGGGGGGGGGTTCCTAGGGACCCAACCCAGATAACCACTTTCCCGTGGGAGTTTGTCATGACACTAACAACAAATAAATTGGGGGTCACGTAAGAACCACATACCCCCAATAAATATGAAAAATCCGACCTTTGACCATGACCTATGCCCAACTGAAATGGTACTTCGAACAAGAGTGGTCGCACATTTCCATCCTCAGCCAATCCAATATAAAGTTTTGAACCAAAAAATAATTCATATCTACTCTAGAAAAACCAAGTAAAATAATCATTTCCAAAATATAGCCAAAATTTATACCATCTGTATTTTCTTCAGAAATTCAAAAATCGGCCTTATTTTTCCCATAGACTTACACAGTTAAGGAACGGCATGACAAAATTAAAATTGATGCTATCAGCATATAAAAAGGTTATTTGATGTAAGATATTACTATAATTAGATTACCTTCCAAGGTATATATCTAAGCAAATAACCCCCCCCCCCCACTGGTTAGACATGTTACCAAAAATAACCTGATTAGACGAAGTTAAGCAATACCGTAATTATTGATAGCTTGATATATGTCGATTAGATGATAAAAGGCACCGTCTGAGTGACTAATAGTCTAGTCCCCAGAACCCCAAGATTTACCGGAAGTGAGTCAAAGTTGGCTATGTAGAAAAGTACTATTTTTCTCATTAAGTGTGAAATATAAGGGCTAAAGGATATTTGGTTGGATGTTATGAGCAAGATCTTTTACACAGTATCTATGTTGATTCAAAATCACTTTCATCTCTCACACAAACAAGGGTTGAAACATGGGCGAAAAACTTGACAGATGGGGTTTGGGCGTTGAGGCCATTCTGTCAAGATGAACATTTGATATACTTAAATCAGGGTTTATCACATTAACATTAAACGAGATCAAATGTGACAATTCTTCACAGCCGGAACTTGATCCTGAAAGAAGGCAAGGAGATGATTCTCATGGTTAAGACTGGCATATGAATGGACAATATAGTGATTCAGTTGTTATGTTTATTTACCAATATGGTGCCATATATTGCAAGATTTAAAATTGTCCACGATCTTAGGACGTATACTTATTGTGACTTATTACCTTGGCTTGCTTGTCTTGTTCATTTTGTATTTATGCTAATTAAGGGAAGAAGGTGTCTCATCAATCACATTATACATTCCACATTGCAATAAATTGACTCAGGAAATGTGCTATAGACAACAAATATTAGATTCCTTGTGACTCAGTTTTCGAGATGTGGACAAAAATCTATCAAAATGGCGGCACATTTGGTGGATATTTTGCACATTAAGCCTGAACCAAACGTCCTATGTTGTTAGTACTGTCAACTTGTGTTCAGACATTGAAAACATGGGTATAGATACCGTAATTATTCTGCTACGAGTCTCAGACTCCACAAGATATTCAACAAAAAATCTATCAAAAGGCGGCCATGTGCCTCTGAAAATTAGGCATCTTTCGGAAACTCGGATTTCTCGGACTTTTAGTATATCATTTCGGTACCTTAAGCAAATGCATTGTGGCAAAAAAAACATTTGATAGCATTTGTTCCGGCAAACCCCAATTTTTGGGACTAAAAACCGGGGAGCTAGCCGACATTTGTAACAAATCTCAAGTACAAAAGTTTGAGTGATTCATATGTTGACAAGATTGACACGGACCCCGAAACGTGATCTTGAGTGCAGCAAATGTTGCCTTAAGGAGAGGGGGCAAGACAGAGTTTGTACAGGGGTCAAATTTTTCAATTGATCCAATTGTTTGAAAAGTATTACCATGTTATTGTCTAACCACAAGGATTCAGGAAATGTATAGTTTGTACTACCTACAACGTTAAGTTTAAGAGTTATAGGCTACAAATAGCAAAAATCAATAAAAGGGTCAATTTCAGTTGTACAGGGGTCAAATTTTAAAGTTATTCCTATTTAGATAAAAAAATGGTGCAAATGATTGATGGAGATCATAGGATTAAATAAGGAATAGTTTTGACTGTCTAAAAATACGTAGGGGCACAGAATGTCAACGGCCATTGCATCAATAGGGCTTAAAAAGCGGGCACTGGAACATTTTCACAAAATATGGAAATTTCTTCAATTTGCTCTCAAATGATAGTCTAGGCATTGGAAAACAGGGATATATTTTATACATAAAAAAACAGAACCCAAAACAGATAGGAACATTGTATGAGGATAAAGACAGCCAGAATTTGTAGGCCAACTTTTAAGTTTTGCATAACTTTGAAGCAACACTGTGTATATTAAGAATAATTTTGACTCGTACTCAATGATATTAAAAACCCACAAAGGTATAGCCGATCAAACAGTGTGCATAGCGTGTGAAACATGCCACGGCGTGCGTGTCTTGTGTTAAACGCCTTTCGTCGTCGCTGAATTTAACGTCGCCGGCGACGTTTAAAATTATAAAATCGTTCTGTTTACCCATAAGGAAGCGCTGATGTGGTCTTAATCATTTCGGTGAGGGCTTTTGTATATAAAAGCCCTTAAAACCAGCAAAATCTCGATTTTGAAAAATCTTGAGGCGCACTTTTTTCCATGTGTCAGTGTCTCTTTAACCTTGTTTCCCCCTACTTTCTGAAGCAAGCATTGGACACTCAACTAGACCATGGACTCTTGAACTGATCAGACGACAAGTATAACTGCATGAACTAAAGTTTCAGTTGATTTGCATCTAGATTATTCCTAATACGCCATTTGGTAGAGGCATAAGAAGGCAGACACGACAAAATATTATGATGTAAACATTCATGCTGAGATTGTTAGCGACTATGACACCCAAGTTCAGGGCAGATTTAAAGATGATTGGGAAAATTAGAATATTAACAGAAGATAGGGGTGAAGTTTTTCTGAACTTAGATGTGATGTGAAGAACCTCGGTTTTATCTCATTTCAGCCAAATTCATTAGTGAGGACAAGCCTTGATGTGTGCGCTACATTGTTCAAGTTTGGGGATAAGAGTAGACCACGATAATTGTCAGAGACACAAACTGGGTGTCATAGCATATATCATATCATAAAAACCAAGGAATCAATTATGTCCTCTAGAGGAGAAGTGTACATGTGTGATCGTGGTCCAAACCGATCTTGGGAACACTCCAGGGGCGTGTGGGGTTCAGAGATAGTCATTAATGACGATGGCTTGGAGCGATCTTGAAATATGATGTAACGAGCTTAAAGCGGAGACAGTGATTCCATATCTGTGGAAGGGTGAAGAAAAAATGTCGTGATTAATTTGTCAAAATACCGTTTCCGAATGCGAAGTCAACGAGGAAACAAGTTTACCTTACCAGGGGAAATTTGGCTCATTTCATATTTAATTACGCCAGTACGGCACGTGTTTTTGCTTAGTCTCAGTTAAAGGTGCCCGTGCCATGTCGAAGTTAGTTCTGTGCCGGACACACGTAGCAACGGCCAGTAGTCATCGTTCTGCTTTGGTATCAACGGGTTTGTGGCCAATCACACCTTGCTTTTGTACAGCTTGGCTATCTGTCCAATGACAACGCCCTTTTTGTTCGCTTTTATTTTGGTTATCATTTCGCTTCACATCACTGTCCGCCCTTTTCCGTTTTCCTTCCCTTCGACCGGAAGGAATCATATTTTTTTCGCTTAATGCTTAGGTAGCATGTAGAATCAATACTCTCACTCATTCACTCTCTTTTAGAATATATAGTGAGCAATACACAGCTGTTTGACCAAACGTCTCTTTTATTTTTAGTGGTGCATTTTTCAGACCTATCAGTGATTTGCTAAATCAGCAAATCGAAAATCAATCAAAAATCAGATTTTAGCATGTCTAACAGTACAGTTATCCTAACCTACCCTGCAAATGATAAGACCAAGCAACCTAATAAGGAAGAATCGGAGATTTGGTATTACGGTCCGAACGGAATCTTACTACAACACGTAATTGAATGGAGAATCGCATCTTGAACACTGCCGTTTTCTCCTTTTCTTTCAATTCACAGCTGGAAAAGGTCACTTATGAGAATTCTACAGACTTATCCTTCACTTTGGAAGCAATTCCTGCAAATTTCAATATTTTTCAAATCACTGATATGTCTTTAAGCAATGGCGCCACAATTTTGACACTGGTATAAGTGGGTACCTGCAAGACCTACTACTCTCTCCGCAGATTCATAAAAATCGTTTGCGGGAATCTTGCATATAGACCTACTAAGGTCATCATTGCATGTTATGGCGCCCTCTATATGCTTAATTTCCCGTAGAAAGGCGTATAACTAGATTTTGATGGAAATCATATCTGCCCTCATGATTTCATCAAATTCACACATGGCATAAATACACCATCTTAGTTTTCAAGTTGTCGCCGGTGATATTTTTTGTTTTATGCTCGTTTGTCATAATATTTGAGACATTCGAAACCGCTGTTAATAAAGAAATAACGCTTATGTGTTTTAGTACATCATGTAAATTCCACTCGATATTTTCAACATTCATTTAGATTACGAGGCCCCCTGGTCGTATTCTTTCAGTCGCACATCATCAAAACAAAATATAAAAATTAAAAAAAAAATAAAAGGGGTCCTAATTTTCCAGACGTGCTCTGTTTTGTTTATAAACACTGTTTTTTACGTAAAACAGAACTCACTCGATATTTTGTCAACTTTCATGTAGATATAAGTTGTCCGTATTTCATGCAGTTTGCACTCATCCAACAATTGGGGTCTGCTAAGTTTCATGCAACACATTTCAAATGCTCTGATTGTTTCATTAACAATCACTCAGTTTGATTTTCCTTTTGATACATTGGGACACGGATCATGCAGTTTGGTGTAAATATTCATTAACCTTAAAAAAGGGGGGTTGCGATTCCTCATATTTCATTCCAGGAACTCGTTGGGAGGATTTGTAGTGTCGCGCTTGTGATTGTAAAATAAAATTATAAATCAATAAAAAACAAAAAGAAAGCGAAAAAAATAAAATATTAATAATATTAGATCTATAATATTTTGGATTTAGAATCTCAACTTCAGATATTATAATTTACAGAACTGATAACATTTAATTTTGATGGTTAACTCACTCATGCCACGTCCCTTGTGGAGGAGGCTCCGTCCGCTTGTGAGTCCAATCTGGCTACAATAACATTTTATTGTACTCTGATACCCTACACAGGAACTTCCCCTGTGCGGAGTCTTACGAACCTTTGGTAATCCAAGCTGGCTACAAACAAATATTTAATAATAATAATAAGGGTTAATATTTAGCGATGTGTAAGGCTTCAGCTTTTTTTGCTTACTGCTTAGGTAGCTCGCCTTTGTCAATATGCGTTATCATCCATTGCTTGATTCACTGATTGCTTATTTGCTTAATGACTAGGTAGCTCGCCTGTTTTAATAGAGAATTCACTCATGCTTTTATTCATTGCTTGCTATTTGTTTTGCTATTTTAGGCAGGTTTCCCTAAAAATGTAGTGGGAAGCTCTTCAATTAGTTTACGTTGCTTTTGCTTAATTATTTGCTTACCTCAATTCTTAGGAAGCTCCTTAAGGTCGGTCTGCGTAAGTCACCCGCCGCGAGGCCTATGATGATTTACGTTGCTTATACATGCTATATATATAGGCCTATATAGCTTTGATGAAGCCTTAGATGGTATGAAATTATGAAATAAATGATCATTACAGTACATGTATAGATTTAATGCGCAATAAATTTTTGATCTTGATGGCTGACAACATGGCAATTAAACAAGTTGTGCTGCCCATGTTATTTCCTGTGTAAGGGTAAGCCGCAGAATCGTCGAGGAGAATCAGAAAAGCTTCATTTCCATCATCAAGTGCAAGTAGAGATAATTTACAACACGGGGTAAGGGCAGTTTCAGTACTAAAAAAGTTGTTACATTTACGAAAATGAGTTAATGCAATGGCTTAAATGTGTAGATTGTAATCTGACCTACAAAATGCTTTTATTCGATCGCAATGGACATTCGGTTCCCGAGATATGGATGATCAAAGTGAAGCAGTGGTACAGAAATTTGCCAAAAAAAACACATAGTCTCCTATATTTAATATGTGAAAAATAAAGGGTATAATTTAAGATATTTAAAAGTATTTTATACGCCATTTAACGCATTATTTGGCTAAGTCGAAGTAAATAACACAATACTCATATTATTTTGTCCATAATTTCAAGTAAGTAAATGTCGGGTAAGTGATTTTTAGTATTAGGGAAACACTGCAAATTTTCAGGTCAATCTTTTCAGGTCAATCTGTTGGAATCGGGCGAATATAAGCCCAAACCTGGCCTACCTTCTACGAGCAAAATCTGATTATGACTGTGCTTTTCCTAAGCAGCCCCCAAATCAGTATACTTGAGCTAAACAAGTTCCATGCAAACTTGTCTGTCTACCTGTGAAAAGGTTTTGTGGCAAACATAACTGTATTGGTATAAATGCCTCAATTAAGAACGTTGTCGTCGTGGTAAGAGGGGTGGGCGGAGTCCCAAATGGATACTATTAGTCAAAAACGCTCTAGGTTGGACACTACTATAAACACGTATAGTTCCAAATCCCATTCACATCACACATAGTTAAGTTCAAAATCCTGAATTCCGACTTATCTCTGGCAAGTAAGGTTTGACGATTGGTTTTTCAAAGGCCTTTTATGGTTTTTAGCCACATGTCCCTCTGGAAAATGTTGGCATTTCCACAGGGGGGTGCAAAGTTTCTACAGGGGTAAATTTGAAATGATGGTCCAATAACGTGTAGTATAGCTCAAATTGTTCGTGTGGTAATAAGGAGTAAAAAAAGTAATGTGCCTGCTTGTAAAATGCACGTTATGGAGATATACAGCAAAATAGGCTAAAGGTCCAAATGTTTATTCAATTCAGCAAAGGTCAAGGTCCTATACTGGTTTGATTGAGTTTTAAAAGTAGCCTTTAAAAGTTTATAAACTTACATTGAGTTAAAGTATGTTGGTGATTTCTGGCACCTCTTGGCATCTTCTCGTGTTTACAGGGAGGGGGCACGTCCTCCACCCACTTCATGGGACAAAATTCCAGATGATACAAGTGCAGGATCACCCTACTAATTTAATCCAATGTGACTTTTATCAATTTTTAAAGAGTACTTTAAACTCAATCAAACCATTATAAGACCTTGACCTTTGCTTAATAACCAATTAACCTTCTTGCCCTATTGTGCTGTATATCTCCATAGACGATGCTTTTTACAGACAGGTCACCATAGACTTTTTTACTCCGTTTACCACATGAACAATTTTAGAGCGATCCTAAACGTTCTTTGGACCATTATTTAAAATTTACCCCTGTAGAACCTTAACCCCCTCCTGTAGAAATTGACCGACATTTTCCAGAGGACATGTGGCTAAAAACCTTCAAAATTTCCTTTGAAGACAAATCAATCGTCCAACCTTACTTCCAAAGATTCCAGGCACGAATTGAGATTTTGACTTACAACGTGAATTTCGTAAGACCCCTGTCAAACAGATAACACAGAAAATTTTGGTTGGGAAAATTTAAGCCATAAATCAACATGTTGAATCAAATTTTAACTTTTTGAGTATTAAGCTTCCCAAAAAAAATCCCCCACAATCAGAACTAAAGAAAATGATTTCCTGAACTTATTTTTAAGTACACCTTAGATTTTGGTGGCAATCAGTGAACTGGTAAAACCCATGATGATGTAGTCATTGGAAATATCACACCAATGGTTATTCTTTCCATCATACACTTAGGTTGAATAAACGTGGTTGGCGGAGTTGGGGATTCTTTTCGTCAGTCTTTCTGTTTCTGTAAAGCATAATGTTGCAAACTATATACTTCATTTGAATCTGCCCATGTAGAGATAATTCGCAACTCCGGTCAATCCGCCTGGTAATGTTTTCCGTCCAAGTTTCACCAAGTATCGAACGTTGGACGTTTCATCATGAGTTTGAGAACATGATTAATGATTATTTGCTACACCCTTTCGAGTCATCTTTTACTGGTGATGTCAATATTCACCTGGATGTTGTGGATGACCCTGAGCAATCGCTTTTTAAAAGCATTAACTGTCATCATATATGGCTTGATACAGCAATATCTCTTGAGCCAACCCCTGTTGGCGGCCACTGTCGCGATCTGCCATAACGCAGATACTACAAAACAGTAGTTGACGATTTCAGTTCATCCGGGTCTATCGGATCACTTTGTGATTAGATTTACATTGACACCTGCAAAACCTCAACCTTGCCAGTAGTTTCTTCTTTAACAATACGTCGTCTAAAAGCAATTGATATCAATGCTTTTCGAAAGGATGTGGCCTTGTCAACTCTCTAGACTGACTTCTTACCTCAGGATTAGACTCCTGCAATGAGGACGAGAACATCCGTACTGTGTCTTTGACGAACGCCACAACACGAACTAGAACTGTTAGACTTCGTCCTCACAGCCCATGGTTTACAATGATCCATAAAAACTGCTAGGCAAATCCGTAACAATATGAACGAAGATGGAGACGCACAAGACTTAAAGTTGATCGACAAATGTATCGTAACAGAAACATACTGTAATAACTAATTAACCGTGCAAAATTGAGTACTACTCTTCCAAATCTTGGGAGAGTTCGGTGATCAAAACAACTTTTTGTGTATTGTAAATGTGATGTGTCTTTGCACCAAAACAAAAGGGGAATCCGGAATTAACCCAAACACATTCTGATGCTGATGTGGCTGAAAAGTATCTCTAAGTTTTTTTTCAGTGATCATATTGTGGACAATCCGTATCAATTTTCTAGTCATAGGTACCACTTTAATATAGTCCAGGCTACAATCCCATTGATACCTAATATCAACCTTGTTTTATTAGCTAATATAATTTTTCAACGGTTGTTTTCTAGACGCATTTTTTATGCTGATTCTGAATCTAGTGGATGCCAGACGAGAAACCTGAGCATTTCTGTAAAAACTCAAAATCAAAAGGGACCAAAACACAAACCATTCATCTCATGTTCACTCAAAAGGTGTTGATTTTCACCCTGACGTCGTTTTAAACATCATTGTGACCATTAACATTATTCTTTAACCACTTAAGCATGAATTCAATTTGGCCGCCAAAACAATAAAGTGTCCTGATCGTGATCTATTTTTTGACTGCATGTTGGTAATTTGGTAATCGATCCTGGTGTTTTGCATTCAAGAAATTAATTAAAATCATAAGACCTATTTTTTAACACTAATAATAAATTCCGTCATTATAGGATCCAAGATGGCTTCCGAAACGCTAAAGGATGGCTATATTGATAGCTGTGTCTACGCTTTACGCAATGTTTTGTGTGTATCCCTGTAGTCAATCAGATCAAATGTTACATCATTAGGTACTCAGAGGAATCGATACATGTAACATGCCCTCAAAAATGGGTCTCCAATATGGCTGGAAATGGCACTTACAAAGCGGCGAAAATCCGATTACTAATAGTCGATAGAGATATGTTTCCCCTTTGTTTTTTGGTAGTTTTAGGCGTCCTTTGGCATCCATGTTGGGATTTTGATGAATAACGACTCCATGACACTTAGATAGCCTTACTGTGAGTTTTTTGGAAGTGATAATTCAACTAAAAACCAACAAATATATACTTTTAGCCTACACGTGAATGAATTACTGCACCTTAACTGATTACATTTGCAGCCATATTGAACGCCTAATGATGCCAATCTTTCATATATCCATCACTTTGATTATGTTTGATATTGAAAGGGCTCTGAATGCGTTATAGTGATATACACAAACATGGCGCTCTTGCTTAGTAGTAATGAATTTGCCATTTTGGTAGCCAAATCTTTAAGGTTATTGATTTGATTTGATTAGTCAAATTGGTTGAAGCCTCATTCATAATTGTTTTCAATTAATATATTGATTGATCAAGCATTGGTCTATATATCCTTTTTACCACTCTCCGGTCAAAGATAGATAAATATCAGAGGGTTTGTTTTAATTGCGGCCCATAGTTGAATCTCTTAATTAGGTGGGTAATGAATCATATTGTAATTGGTCACAATGGGTGTTTTGACTGACATGCAAAAAAATTACAACGTTTTGATTAATTAACATGAGTTTTTTCGTGTTTTGTGGCCATTTTGAACTGTTGGGTTTCCTCGAAAATGCTCAGGTTTTTCGTGTGGCATCCCTCGATTCCTATTCATCATGAAAAACTGGTCGAGAAACATTGAAAAACATTATTTAAAAAATAATATGTGTAAATATATGATTTTCGTTGTATTTAACATTAGATTACAACTCACCTGAGAGCATTACATATCCCACTAACGGGCCTACTCCGTTTCAACAGCATGCATCGTCCTCATAGAAACCTAGGGTCCCAGCGATCGTGGGTGATAGAGCTTTTTTCCGACGGGCAGCTCCAACAAGTACAATATGGGCACAAACAAAGCCATCTATGTAAAATCATCATCTTCTCTTCCTTCAATCAAGAAAGGCACTATAAAAACTCACCTTATGTCATCAGCTTTCTTGTAACCGATAGTTGTCTTGTTATTTATTATGTTTGGTTTACCACTTGTTCATCATTGTTGCATAATTTTTTGTTCTCTTTGTGATATTGCGCCATGAGCGCCATCGTTTTGGCTG
>JAMKCH010050997.1:0-21283 GCA_023653785.1 Ophioderma brevispina
CCACCCAAGATGTCCATTTTTCTTTAGCTTCTATTCCTTTAACAACCACCTTCCCCTTCCCTTCCTCCATCCCAAAACACACTGAGCCCGAGCTAAGAAAAAAATATGTACTCAGTCCAAAAAAGATGTGCGACTTCATCGTACGAACCACATGGGTCAAGGAAATCATGGGCAGCGACACCTTCGTGGCTTGCCATGCTCACGTCATGGGCCTGGGGCCAAAGGGGGGGAGGCCCTTGGTTCAAATCCTACCCAAGATGTTTCAACCTTCTGTAGCTTCTAGCCCTTTACACCTTCCCTTCCCCTCCCGGAGATAGGCTATAGGCTAAAACTCAATAACATTGTTTAGGATTATAATACCCCCTTCCTTTTCTTGGTAAGAGTAAAGAACAAAGTTTTCCGTTTACGGAAAATGGAGAAATTTCACAGAATTGCGAGTTTAGAACACAGATTTCTGACTTTTTGAAAACCTGAATGTCCTGAAAAAACCTGGGATTTTTTCCAGTTATCTCCCGATTTTTTTTACACAAAATTGGTTCAAATTCAGCCCACACTAATTTAGTGGTCAAAATGCATTAAAATTATGGCTCCAAAATTACCCTAGTAAGCTCATATCGCAGATTTCACTCATCTATCGCCGGTAAAAATCGAATGCAAAAATTGGGCATACTTCTTTCATCCCATGTGTGCACGTGTGTTCCTTGTTTCTGTTGTTTCTAGATTCTTTAATGTTGTTTTGTGTTTTACTTGAAGAAAATCGAATGTTTCCCTAGAATGGCAGTAATTAGGGTTTTAAAAATTGAGAAACGGAAAAGAAAACGGAATCTGCGATTTAGACTAAAATGAGGAAAACTTTGGTCTTTAGGTAAGACGGTACAAAAGCGAAAAACTCACTGAGCCGCTGAGGTTCAGTAGAAATGCACAGGGTTAACTAATAGAACTGAGACAGTATTGGTTTCAATTATATTGAATGATTAAACAATGTCGGAGTAAATTTGCATATAAACTACTGTATAAATGTAGTAAAATTGAAACTACTTTTTAAAAACTTATCTACCACACTTATCGTTCAGGTGTGGATACTATATGAAAGTAAATGAAAGCTAAACACAAATAAACCTTAACACTTTTCACGATACAAGAGTTATAAGGGCAGGCCATGCGATCACTTTGGTGATAAGCCATATCTTGACATCTTAACGAAGTACAGGGTGAACACAGAAATAAAAGGAGAACCCCAACAACAGTCATATTTTCATATTAAAAACTTTTAATTTATGAATTGGAAGTCATTTACTACACAACTTGTAAATGAAAAAAATGATTACAATTGACTCCCTAAATCAGTGTTTTTCAATTCATTCAAAATGTGATTTATTGTGCGTATCGCCTGTTTGTTACACTTGTACAATGGAATGCCCATATAGCCCAACACACCATCTTATATACATTGTGCAAAAAAATCGAAGACAATGCATACATTCCAACCGCACACACTGCACAAAAACAAAAATGTCCTTGAAGGATATTATTTATTTGTTTTAATCTTTCTTTAGGCAAAATGGCCTAGCCCCCTTCTCCAATGCTAATGCACTCGATTTCCAAGGAGGGCCAATGCCAGTACAATATACAGATAAAAACAACTGAAAGATGAATGCACCTCATGTAATATTAACAAGAGAATCTAAACATACATATATAAGTAATATATATATATATAAACAATGAAATCAGACAGGTTTTACAAACAAGGTTTTGAATGGCCAAACTCATGTTGTTAAAATTACCTCAACATCTGCAGGAAGGCCATTCCAAATTTTTGGTAGGCACATGAATGGAAAGTCCTTTTCCCCCTGCGGTAATGTTCCAGATAGGTTCAGATAGAGCAAAGTTTGTTTGACTCCTAGTACCATTTTGAGTGGAATTGCTCATGCATAAAGACAAATTGAGATGAGAGGTAACTAGGGGCCATAACCTTTAGACATTTAAATCTTATAATTAAACATTTGGTTAACACCCACCTGGCCCATTTATTTTGTTTCCCTTTCAGCACCCAATCATTTCATTAATTGGTGTTCGGGGAATCTGCAGAAAGAATAAAGCCAGCTAACCTGTTATGCAGCATTTGGAGTGACTTAAAAAAAGCTCATATACGAACAGTTTTGGTCCCAACCGAACTGCAGTAGTCAAAGTTGGGCATGACTAAAGCATTTGCAAACATGATTAGAGTGTACTTTGAAGATCAAATGTTTTACACGTCATTATTAACCACAACGCCCTAGAATACAAGACAACATTCCTCATTACTATGATCTGACCAAGACATGATAGAATCAAAAGTTACACCTAAAATCTTATATACAACATCCAACCGAATACAATTGTGCTTATTCAATATAATGTACCTTTTTAAACTTTTCTAACTAATGCTTATATTCAGGGAAATAGACCAAGTCTTGAAAAAAATGACTACGGCTATAGAACACTGCCTCAATGCACAGTTTGCACTGACTCTAGTAACTGGCAACATGTTCGTTAGTTAGTTATACCCAAGTTTTAAATCCGGTTTGTCCCCGCTAACGGGGTTGGCCGGATACCCCTCACACTCAGCAATACTGCTTTGTGAGGAATTATTGGAGCAAAAATATAAATGTTTAAGACCTTATCCGTGATTCACCCAAAATAGTCACAATATTTCAAATTTGCAGGAATAGCTTAGAAGGGGGATGGACCCCGATTTTTAAAAGTCTATAAATTTGTCGATCTTGATAGAATGGCTTCCCCCCATGAACCAAAAGCCATCTGTACCAGTTTCGTGCCAATATTTCACACCTTGTTTAATGTGAGAGCTAAAAACGTTGATTTGTAATCACATAGAGTAACCTACAAAAAAGTGTAAAATTAAATCTTGGTCAAGCCAAAAAGGGCATATTTTCACATCATAACATCCAAATCCAAATCAATCCTTTAGACCCTAATATGTCACGGGTATGAGAAAAATAGGAGCTCTGCTCTGATACCAAAATGTGACCACTTCCCAGTAAATCTGGGGGTCACCCTGGGTATGAGGCTATTAGCGATTGGACCATGGCCCTTTAAAAGTGAAAACATAGAGCTGTAGAATATGTTGGCAAGTTATCTTTTCCAATGGAAACATTGACATAAAGGAGGAAAAAATCAGTGTTCAAAGATGTGTTTGAATCGCTGTTCAGTTATGTGGTTGTAATAAATGTCCTTGGACTGTAAGACTAAATATCTGATTTTGTCCTAGTTGCTTCTGGTCTATCATTTCAAGGTATATATATTAATATATACCTTGTTACAAACATGTAGAAATCTGATCTTTTTGATTATTATTTTTGATTTTCTGATCTAGAACAAATCACTGATAGCTGCCTTTACAATTGAAACATACAAAAATGGGTCAGTCAAGTACCAAAAACCTCAATCACTTTCTATTATCCTAAACAACCAACAATACTACAATTCCCCCCGCCCCCTAACCCAATATCTTGCTTCTGACAAGAAAATTCCGATATACTTATACTATGTGGAGTTACTTATTACTCTCACAAATAATGTATTTATAATACTAACAACACATGTCAGTACCATGTTTTGTCATGTTAAACCATGTTTAAGTTACACCAACGTATAAAACAAGGTCTTAGCAATTACACATGGACAAAAGTGCTCAGGTAAACTTAGATTGTTGACAATTAGATGCTAGTTAGGAATAAACTGAATGACTTGTTATCCCCGAATGAAGCAGCATGTTCATGAAGTTACTAGTTAGGTCATTCTGCACACACACACTATTCCTTGCTTTATCTTATATTTTTGTCGGGTCCATTAGCGAACCCGACTATAGAACCATGCCTCTCAAAATGCGAAGGAGTTATTTCTATACTGAAGGTCAATTTCAAATTAAATGTTTTCTTTTATGAAAAGATCTACGTATTACTTGTAATTTTGGAGTTTTAGATTGGTTGGGTGTGATAATGGCGATGCATTTGGCCGACAAAGAATAACATCACTGCATGTTTTAAATGGCCCTTAACAAAACTTTCTTTGATTTTAGAAAAGTCTCTCTTCTTCCACGACTGGCTTTTTGATGGGAGTTGGTTAAAAAAAAATGTTTGCAGGGATAGATACCGGGTTAGTAAACAATAGAGGTTATAAGTGAAGAAATGATCGCATGTCCCCGTAGAGTTGACTACGTATTATTTAAGCTTTTACCATGTATTGTGTTGATATTATTTAAGACGAATGTTTTAGGTAACATCTTTATTTAAAAGGACAGGAAGTGTAACCTACATTAAATTAACATGCTTAAAACTTGAGGATTCCGTTTAACAAATTTGCGCCCAATTGGGCGTTTCTTTCTATTTTCTTTATTTGAATGACAGGAGGTGAACCTACATTAAATTAAGCTTAAAAAACTTTAGGATTCAGTTTTAAAACCTTTTGGGCGGCGCCCATTGGCGTTTTTTCATTTTTCTTTATTTTTGAATGACAGGAAGGTGTACACTATGTTAAATTAAAGCTTATAACTTGGGGATTCAATCTTAAACAAATTTTTGCGCCCAATTGGGCGTTTTTTTTTTTTTTTTTTTTTTTTAAAGTGTATTTGAAATGACAAGGAGGTGTAAACCCTCTCTTAATTAAAGCTTATAACTTGGAATTCAATAGTAACAAATTTTGCGCCCAATTGGGCATTTTTTTCTATTTTTCTTTATTTGAAATGCACAGGGAAGTGTAACCTATTTTAAATTACAGCTTGTAACTTGGGGATACAATTTTAACAATTTTGCGCCCAATTGGGCGTTTTTTGTTTCTATTTTCTATTTTCTTTATTTGAAATGACAGAATGTGTACCTATGTTAAATTAAAGCTTTTAACACTTGGGGATCCAGTTTTTAACACATTTTGGCGCCCATTGGGCGTTTTTTTTTTTCTATTTCTAATTTGAAATGACAGTAAGGTGTACCTATGTTAGAATTAAAAAAGCTATAACTTGGGGATTCAAATTAACAAATTTTTGGCGGACCCAATTGGGCGTTTTTCTAGTTTCTTTAATTTGAAATTGAATGACAGGAAGGTGTTAAAAGCTATGTTAAATTAAAGCTTATAACTTGGGGATTCAATATTAACAATTTTGCGCCCAATTGGGCATTTTTTTTTCTAGTTTCTATTTTCTTCTTTATTTGAAATACAGGAAGGTGTAACCTAGTCTTAACTTAAAGCTATAACTTGGGATTCAATATTAACATTTTTGCGCCCCAATTGGCGTTTTTTCTATTTTCTTAATTTGAAATGACAGGAAGGTGTAACCTATGTTAAATTACCGCGTATCACTTGGGGATTCAGTTTTAAAATAAACAATTTTGTGCGGCCCATTGGGCGTTTTTCTATTTTCTTATTTAAATGGCAGGAAGGTTAACCTATGTTAAATTAAAGCTATAACTTGGGGATTCAATTTTAAAACACATTTTGCGCCAAATTGGGGCGTTTTTCTATTTTATTTGAACTGACAGGAAGGTGTAACCTATGTTAAATTAAAGCTTATAACTTTGTGATTCAGTTTTACACCTTTGTTTTGCGGCCCAATTGGGCGTTTTTTTTCTATTTTCTTTATTTGAAATGACAGGAAGGTGCCTTGTTAAAATTAAAGCTTATATAACTTGGGGATTCTGTTTTAAAACACATTTTTGTGCGCCCAATTTGGTCGTTTTTTTCTATTTCTTTCTCTTTATTTAAAATACAGGAAGGTGTAAACTATGTTAAAATTAAAGCTTACCCATGGTGGAGGTCAAATGTTCACCCACCAAGGCCAAAGGCAACAGGAGTACAAGTTGTACAAGATAGTGTTTTCAGTTATGAATTTCTTTTTATACATGTTTCTGTAATAAAAATGTGGCAACTTAAACAACTACAAAACCATCTACTCCTCTAAAATTGGCTTTATTAATGTTGTTCTTATTTCTTGTAAAATAAGCCTGGCGACCCACACAGTTTTTTTTTGTAAGTGTTAAAAATGATCTTAAAAAAAATATCATTATTATTTTTCTGTACTATTTTACAATCACTAAATGCCAAGTTGATTTTAACTGTATGAATAAGAACCCAGGAAATGTTTCTTTTTGTTTTAGAATCTGTGTATCATTTTCCACTCTGAACAGAAGGAAAAATGAGGGGCTTTATGGAATTATGAAGAGAAAGGAAATGTACATTGCATAGCCTCATGGTCAAAAAATTGATAATGATTTATAGATTGTTGCCTTATTGCTCAGGGATGCAAGCCTGAAAAGGGAGAACCCCCCCAAAAAAAGATGAGAACAAATAAAAAGATCCAAGCACACCCACCCACCATATCAAACGAACGATGACCCCCCAGCCAAACCAGAAATAAGTAATTAAAATTATACCCTGTTTCAGTGTAAAGGTGGAACACGAACCCATTCTTTTACCACTTAATTCATCAAATTTGTCAGAAAAGAGATCCTAGTTGTGCCAAAATATACTATAGTCTATACATATATTTAACCCAGGCCGGCAAAATAACCGAATGCACCGAAGGCAATTGCCTTCGTGCCACTAAACCAGTTTGCCTTTGATGCCCTAATTTTTTTGCCATTCTTGCCCTATTCATTAACATGTAAATTGCCTTGATGCCTTTGCAATGATTGGGAAAATATGCCTTGAGATGAATGCCCTTTAAAAATCTTATTTTGCAACCGGTAATTACCCAAGGTTGCATTTGCCTTGATTTTCCCCTAGGTGGTTATCTCATGCACTTTATCAAAGGTAAATGTGTCTTCATCTTAATAGTGAACACAACTATAGATGTTATAGAAAAGCAATTTTTCGATATATCTGAAAACAGTGGCAATCTCTGATGTGACAGGAAGTCATTCTGCCAGACTGTGGGGGTATAGTAATGGAAAAAGCCCTCTTCCCAGTCTGCTTGCAAGATTTTACCATCTTAAAACATCTGTGAAAATGTACGCCATTTCATTGGCTAATTCCCGGTTCAATTCGTTTCAATTTAACCCAGGTAGTACACGCGCAATGCGTATTGAGGTTATTTTAGGTTTGAAACGCGCTCGCGCATACGCGTTTTGCACTTCATCACGCTCCTCCTTCCAACGTTTGCGTCTCGTTGCGTATGATCCGTTTCGTTCAGCGGGTTGTTTCGATTTGTTTTTAATGGGTGTTGGCAGTCCTTTCTTCTTTTATTTAAGCTTGTAAAAGCAATCACAAAATTGGGTTAAAGATGACCTGTATTTGATAAAGCTGTTTAAAGAATGAAATAAAAGTATGATTTTGGGAACCGGTACCTCTTACACGAATTGAAACCCTGCGACACCATTTTTTTGCGTGGAAAACTCGGCCTCCGCCTCGTTCTTCCACTAAATAATGGTATCGCTTGGTTCAATTCCGTCGTAAAGAGGTACCGGTTCCCAACATCATACCTTTATTCTCTAAATAAAATATATGTGTCCCCAGAAGCCAACACAGAGAAAACTAGAATTTCGCGTTCTCGGCTTTCGCGGTTTTTCGGCTGCGGATGGGTACCCCCGAGTTTAGGTGTTTGTTTCGTGCGGAACCTATCCAACGTAACCTGTGCGTTTGTAAACTTTGTCACCACCTCAGGGTCCCTGTCTGACTACAGACCAAATGCAGGACCCTTTGCAACTATACCACGGCCCCTTTACTAGCTGCCCAAAAGTCCCAAGGTCTTTTCTTCCATCGAACTATCCAAGACACCCTTTCCAACTGACTAGGAGCCCTTCCCAGATGTCCACTGAGTGTCCTTCCCACCTAAAACCCAGATCGCCCTTCTCATCTCCAAAGTGGCCCTTTCCCCAACGAATCCAGGTTCCTCCTTTTCAACTACACAAGGGCACCTCTCACATTAACCGTCCACTATACCCTCCCCCAACTACCATGGTTTTTTTTTGTATTACAATTGATTCCGTCATGCTTATATGATATTGGGCAAAAGCGCTTGAAGGAATATACAGGGGGGCAATACCATCATTTGCAATAACGAGATGAAAACTCTCCCAGGTTTCCCTTCTCATCCTCCCAGAGTTCCCTTTCCCCCAACACCACCCTTCCCACCCAATTCAGGGCTCTTATCACCACTTGAAAATGAAAAAAAAATGAAAAAAAACATATTTTTTTTTAATAATTTTTATAAAACTGTATATTTTTGTTTTTTTAAACCCATTTTCTTCACTTTTTTCTATGATTTTTTATTGATTAAGCTTATTTTAGTTTGGGTCACTATTGTCACTTTCTATTTTTTTATTTTTATAATTGGTTTAAAAACATGTTTTCTTCGCATTTTTTTTAAATGTATTTGTCATTTTTTTTTACTTTTTAATATTCAGGTTTTTATTTCTTTAAATTAATTTTGTAACTTTTAGTTTCTAATCTTTTGTCATATAATTTTGCCCATTTAAATGCTTATTTTATGTTTCATTTCATTAATTTTGGTTCGTATTCGATATTTTAGTTATTCTAATTGCTTTTTTTTTAAATTTTAATTACTACTTACTAACGTCGTTCTTATTTTATGCCAGTTTCATTGTTTATTTATTATTACTGTTTTTTTTAATTAGTATTTTAATAATACCGCGCCAGAAAAACCTCTGTTCCTCACAACCCTTGCTTTTCGATTTTATCACGTGTATTTTTGGTTATTTTTCATATGCTTCCAACTACATTTTAATAATTTTTTTTTTGTTGTTAGGTATTTTATGTTATACAAACTCGATCTTGGGGTGTTAAGGTACACATTTTTGGTTTCACACCAACTTCCCAAATGTCTTTTAATGCAACATCTACGTACCACATATGGGTTTTACGTTAGACATTGTAACCCATTTGTTTTCAATCAATAGGGATAAGAACATTGGGCCCACAATACTGACTGAATTTTCACCAAATATTTGAAGTGTTCTAAAAACATGTATGCGTTTTAAAAAGCAGAAAAGCATAATGCTGATATCGTATACCGAGATCTAACTAACTTTAATTTTGTTGCAGGTTTTTGTTTGATCATAACTGGGTCAATAATAAGCTACCAAAACTTGTTGTTGCAACTTTTTTTGTAGTTTTATTTTTGTAATTATTTATATTACTTTTAGACGTAGGTGCCATCGTCGGCCAACTTTGCCTTTTGTTTCACCTCCGCTATATATTGTATATTTTCCCCACTTCCCTTGTATTGTACTCATTATAAATGTCCATGATATGGAAATAGAAGATTATCATTTGTCTTTAGTTTTTAAATTATTTAAAGATTTTTATTTTTATAGTTCATCTTCCACTTTAAGTACATTGCTTATTGAGTTTTTTCATTTAGTTTCATTTTTGTTATTTTTTACATTTATTTTTTGTTATTAACTTTTGTTTATTAATTTTTATTTTTAATTAATTTGCTTTATTATTTTATGTATTTTATTACTTTTAATATTTATATGGTTTTTTCTTTTAATTCTTATTTGTTTTTTGTCTTTTCTCGTTTGTTTGTTTTTTCGCGTTTTTCTTTTTTTTTCACTCATTATTCAATTAATTCCCTGTTGATTTTTTATTTTGGTAATTTCTATGTTAAATTTTTTCTTTTGTTCCATTGGTAATTTTTGTTTCATTACGTCATTTCCCCCAACTCGTGATTACTTAAAAGCTGTCAAAAAGAAGAAAAAAGTTCGGGGAAAAGAAGAAAAAAATGCAAAATAACGGCACATCTTTTTTGGTACCAAACACTCAAACAGACAAAACTAATAACAATAAAAACAAATCAAACTGCTTTAGGAAAACCGATTTTTCGAACCCTGGACCAACGGGGAAAAATAACACATGTACATAGCGCCTTAAACCCACTGCGCCACTGAGGAACTTGTCATATAAAGGTGTAATCTGCTCCATTGCTCACAAGCTTATTGAAGACCGATTGACACGACCACTAATAGCCAGATAAAGATAATATTTACCCGGACTAAAAGCGAACCAGATTACTCAAACACTACATCATTAACTATTTTTTTTCCTATAGCCTTATATAAGAATAAAACATTACATATCTTGATTGTATAATTTCACCATTAGTGAAAAATTATACATGCCCTTTATTTCCACAATCACGTACACATCACACGTTCTAATTCGACCCCTATTTAGCGACATGGACTATTCCACATGCCCAGTTCGGAGGACGAAAACAAACACTAAATTTCTACTTGAAACCCCTTGCCTCCCAAATCGTACCAAAATCCACTGTTTTTCGTTTCGTTCCCAAAAAACAAAAGCCTTTCGCGGTCTTCCTGTAGAAGACTTTCAACACATAACATATCCAATTATAGCTCTAAAAACACCACTCCTTCTAATCCAAACCGGTTACAGAAGTTCAAATTTTTCTCACATTGCAAAAGGCAGTACCTACCCCAAAACGTGCACACTTACTGTCTTCTGACGGCACTTTTTGGATTTCAAACAGTAGACCATTCCTAATATCCAGACTACTCTTATAATTAATGCGGATTGTTGTGCTCCAATCAAAGAATTTGTAGAGTCATTTTCATGATCCTCATTCATCCGTGACCATTTTTAGAATACCTTTTTTCTTGATGGATTTGGCAGGTGGGACGCAATTTTAACAAAAATTAACTCCTATACCTCCCATAAACTACGGCTACTTTTTAGAGAGGGCATTTTTCAAAAGGCCGCTGTCGCCATTTTGAAAAATAAAAAGTGATATTTCTGGAACCAAATACCTATGTAAATGATGAAATGAGGTGTCATTTCCCACTAATTTTAGCACACAGATCAGTTGGAGTGATGTTTATGTACAAAAAACATTTAAATGCCTCTTGACCTCTAAATCAAGATGCTTGCAATGTCATCATGGCTATTTCATAATATCATATACACTTTCTCAGAATATGTAGACTGACATAAGTTGTCTTTCCTAATATTTTTGCATTAGAAAGCAATTAGAAGGTAATTGTAGCAGTTTGGAGACTGTCTGCTCGTACATTCAAGTGGTGCCAGATGCCATCCTGAAAATGAGATATTGCCATCTTTTCCTTCCTCCGGAAACACAAGACCTAAATAAACCAGTATTGGTGTGTTTTCATTACTATTTTGTCAGGAAAATGCGACATTTGCTGACGCACCTTGACCTTTTAAAAATCCGAGATGGTGGCTAGCACAACAATCAGTTGGCGTGATGTTTATTAAATCCACTTGACCTCTAACTAATCCAAAATATCCTTGCAGACGTCCATCTTGTACATGTAATAATATTATACATAATGTTTGCTCGATATGAAGACGACCAATAGTGTTGTTTTTCTACTAATTTTTGGCATGGTATATCAAATAGAATGGCAATTGATACTTGTAGCATTTTGAGACTATCTGGCTCTCAAAATTCAAGATGGCGACCAGATGCTATCTTGAAAATGATATATTGCCATATTTTTCTGGAACACAGGACCTAAAGAAACAAGTATTGATGTCTTTGAGTACTAGTTTTGTCAGGAAAAATTCAACATTTGCTGAACAACAAATACCGTACAACAACAACCGTACAACATTTGCTGAACACAATGACCCTTTAAAGATTACCCATCCAAGATGGTGGCTAGCAGCCATCTTAAAAAATTTAAAAAAAAAAATTATTTGACACCAATGCCCTAAATTGGCAAGGTATCATTTTTCTAATTTTGGCATGTAAAACCCGTTTTACCTGAAGCACCCATCACAAAAAACCTGTGACATGGTCATGGATCCTTATCAGAGATGCCAGATTTCAGAGTTTTATCTGAATTCAGATTGTTTTACTCCCTAATTTTGTCTGAGTATAATTACCTCAGGCACTCAACTGTTTTTCAGGTAGGGATATGTGGCCCCGATTTCTAAATTTCCTTGGGAATTGATTTGGTCTGCCAAAGTACCCGGTTAGGGTCTTAATAATTTTGAGAAATTTGCAGGCGTAGGAGCTGGAATTTGGCTAAAGTTTAGCTTCTGAAGCAGAACATTTGCAAGCAGAACATTTGCAATAATTGGACCTTTAGGACGGCTGGAGAAGACACACAAGATGGGGGGGGGGGGGGGTGTGGTTCTTAAAAGGGACACAGGCAAATTTCAAAAGTTACCATATTCTTAAAAGAGCTCAAAGGGATGATTGGAACTGAAATTGCCATGAGCACTAAAAGCAGTTTACCCCAGGGATATTATAATAGTCATTATTAAAGAGCCAGTTATGGATGGTCAGTCAGTTGGTCAATTTTGGGGAGGTCTGGAATTTTGCGTCGGGTTACCAATGTCGTTCCAACAAAAGCGGGACTAGCTGTAAAAAGGATAAGATAGCTCAATGAGGTAAAGCGGGAATGATAGCTCAATCAGGTAAGCGCTCGACTCAAGTGTATGCCTCATCCATGCGTATAGGCGCGTGTTCGAGCCCTGTGAGATTCAGCTGTCTTGTAATTTCCCTGGACAAGGAAATTAACCGATTGGGCTGTCTCGATGTACCAAAGCGATTTTGCGAAGTGTCCGCTGTGCGATGGTTATCTCGATGTATGTTTGCTGTAAGGGAAAGCGCGGATCCCGATCTGATACATCCCTGAAATGATGCTAACTGGTTTATGGTATGATTGTGCCACAGTGATCAGCGATCATTGTGGAATGAAAGCGCTAATAGGCAATAACCTAAAGGCCGGCTATTATATAAATCTCTGCTAATTATTATTATTATTAAAATGCGGGACTACTGCTAGGGGTATCAACTTCAGTTGTGATGTGATGGTTAAATGAATTGCAAATAGGAAAAATTAACCTAAAATATCAGCAAAATAACCTGAGTGTATGTAATTTTTCTTTGCAGGTAAGACAAAGTGTCATTGTCTTGTATATTGGCTATTTTAAAGGTATCTTTTATTCGTGTATTGAGAATGAGTCCCGCAAACGGTTATAATCACTGCAAATTGGTCGCATTATGGGTATTTTCACTGATAAACTCGTATAATTTCATCAAAAACTGGTCCTGTTAGGGGATATTTTCACTGAAAAAATGGTCCGTTAGGGGTCACTTTCACAACCCCTGGAACGAGCATGGATACCCAACCGCAATCAAGACCAGGGGTGGGGTCATTTCCGCTTTTTCTCTTCCATTTTCATTCAAAAATTTTTTTAATAGTTTTAAAGTTACTACCACAAGACTTATCTAGAAATCTTTAGGTATTATCTAACGTAAATAAGGTTGATCATGGAGCCAGTATGAAGGATTATATGGAAATTTACACAACTCTTATGTGGAGGATGAATTCAAATGGAAACAAAAACAATCTATTGTGTTGTGGGAATTCCTGCCAAGACATCAGTACAGATCGCAGATGTTGTGCTGAGAATCTCCGGGGCCCTGACGGTGAACGGCAAAACTACACTGTGAAGAACCACATTTGGCAGGCTGGAGATGGCAGCAGCCCCCATGTGCGATCTAGAACTGATCAGATTCTCAATGAGGCCCGACTTTAGTCCACCGGTGGATATATCTTAAACATCATAGCAGTGAGCTGGCCCCACCAAACTTTTTCCAACACATTTAGCTGCAGCATCAATGCAAGAAGATGAAGACTCAGTGCCAGGTGTTTGTGTGATGAGGATATGACTGCATCCATTATACCTTTGCATTGTTCTACCTGGTGTGGCCCATAACGCGGATGTTATTGTCAGGACAGCAGAACATTGCAGACCCATTTCAGAATTGCCTTGACAATCGAAAAAACAACGTGCTGGCGTCTGTGAGGCCCGTACTCAGGGGGGCGCACCCACCATCCCCCCACAAAATTCACAAAAAGGTCTACCATTTTACTGATTTTTGAAAAAAAGGTCTCCAAAAGTTTGAAAAAATTGACAAGAAATCAACTTTTTGTAATTAAAAATGACCAAAACAAGCGGAACCAAGTTAGGGGGTTAGGTCAATTTTACCCACAAAGTACAGCTTAAAAAAAAGATCCACTTTTTCGAAGTCTCGCACCCCCCCCAAAAAAAAAATCCTGCGGACGGCCTGGTCATGTGGTATGGAAATCTCAGAAGTTCTCAGCCGATTTGGAGAAGGGGTGTCATTCATCACATATATTGTGATACAAAAACGCGATTTTGTTGCCGAGCAAGAAATTATAAAACGACTCTGGAGTGGTTTTATTAGGCTGCACAACAGAAGTACAAGAAAAGGCACATTCAAGTTGTGAAAATTCCCTGTAAAGCCTCAGGACTGATCCACTGACTTGCCAATATGCATGGTTGTCATATTGGTATGTAAATTTAACATAAAACAAAAAAATCATTTGACTGATGAAAATGAAGAGAAGGGATGAAATGACGACGGAATGAAACTATGGCCCTTCAGGGAGCTATTTCATTCTTCCATGGGGTTAAAACTGAATACAAGTCCCAATTTATGTCCATTTGAGCTCTTTAATAAAGGAATTTTGTTATTTTGGGAATGTCCTGTGCCCTTAAAGATCCCCCATTCCGCAGTCCCCCCCCCACAGTTGAAGCATAAATCCAGGTTCTAAAGGTCCCCTCTTTTGTTTTTGCCTCAGAAGCTAAAACTTTAGCCAAATCAAGCTCCTATTCTGCAACAAACTATTCAAATCATTTTCCCAAGCCCCCCCCCAAGTTCGGAAAATCAAGGACCGCACATCCCTAACTGAAAAATAGTTGAGTACCCCGGGTAATATACTCAAATAATCCTAAGGGGTAGTTTACGTGTCTTATGACATACATAGTAGTAATTTTCTTGTAGGATCATCTCGTACATATTGGTCCCATGACCATTTCACAGTTTTCGTGATGGGTGCTTCAGTTCCAAATTGGATATATATATTGAATATGCCAAAATTAGAGAAAAAAAATATCGTAGAGTCCATTTAAGGATTGGTGATCAAATAGTTACAATTTTTAAGATGGCTGCTAGCAACCCATCTTGGCAGTCCAGTTCCTGAGGTCACAGGACCCCAATTGATACTGCAGAATTGTTGTACGAGGGTCGAAGGCATTGGATTGGCACAAAACACAAAAAGACAGCGTCCTTGCTCTTTGTTTGATACCCCACACAGAAAACGGTGCAAATCGGTGATGTTTTTCGCTATGTTAAAGCATAGGGGAATTCATGTTCAAAATGGCAATCTATGAACTAACAGTGGTCTTCGCTTTCTTCAAAAGATACAGGCTCACGTGCACAGACCTTTTTACAGATAGAGGTCCTTTCTGATTTGGTCCACTTTAAATGATGTGGGCTCCTGAATTAGTCAAGACCATGAATAATTTAAACACGATTTTTTTAATTTTAATCCTTGTTTCAACCCCAAAAATATATTATAATTATTAATTATACCACCTTAGGTATGAAGTAGACTTTTAGAAACATTCTGCAATATTTGTAAAATGAAAACACCGTAATTAACAAGCCCCAAAAACGAAGTTGTTTCAAACGTTTCCTACCAACTGGAGAGGTCATCGCTGCACCATTGTTTTCATGTGTTGAAAAAGAAAATAAAAGCATTGCCAGCGTGACCTGCTGTTTGACACTGTGGATTTCAAAAGGTCAATTGTGGTCAGCAAATGTGGAATTTTTCCTAACAAAACTGAAACACACCAATCCTTGTTCCTTTAGTCCTGTGTTGCCTGCAGTGTGGGGCAATATCTCATTTTTAAGGATGGCTCTGGTCGCCATCTTGAATTTTAAGAGTCACACAGTCGCAAACTGAACAATTGCCATTCTTAATTGCTTTCTAATGCCAAAATTATTAGGAAAAAAACAACTTATGTCAGTTAATATTCTGAACAAAGTTGTATATTATATTTGGCATTATCCATGATGATTGGCAGCCATCTTGAATTTAGAGGGAAAGATGGCATTTAAGTACTAAACATCCACTCCAACTGATCTTGTGCTAGATTAGTGGGAAATGACACCTCATTCATCATTATAGCTTATTTGTGCCAGAAAATCACTTTTTATTATTTCAAAATGGCGACACAGCGGCCCCCCCTTTTTGAAAAACGCCCTCTGACAACAGTGAAAAAGTTAGCCGTCAGTTCTGGGAGGGGTATAGGAGCTAATTTTTGTTTAATTTGGTCCACCTTGCCAAATCCATCAAGAAAAAAAAATGTATCTTAAAAATGGTCACGGATCTCATGAAAATGACTCTATATAAATTAGAAAAGATTATATTTAATGTTTAATCACCGGACATGCACAATTTTTTATCGACACACACACAAACCCGGCACACACAAGTACACACACACACAAACCATTATCTTTTTATGCCTGTTGACCTAACCTGATCTACCCCAATCAATGCTTAACCCCAGAGGTCTACCACCGTTCTCACATTATCTTGATTGGCTCAATCAGAATATCACATGATCTGACCTGAACATTAAGCCTTTATATAATAATGATCTGATGGCTAATTACATCATCTAACCTGATGAAGAACCAATCAAATCAGCCAGTGTGTTTAATTGCAAAAATTCGCACCTTTAACAGGAAACAGGACCAAGCTTTCATATTGTCGCCCAATTTTGCAATGTGCATTAGTATTCGGTATTATGATGTTAAAAAAAAGTTTCTTTCATATGCTGCTGTTCTGGCAACTACTTTAGAGTGAATTGAATAGTTGTCATAGAAGTCTAATTTTTTAACTATAAAACAAAAAATGTGATCATTTCATGATAATGGGCCATAACAATTGACCACGTCTGGCCACTTTTGGCTGATCATGACGCAACACAACTGTGCTCGGTAAAAAACTGAACTGAATGAATGAAAGTAGGGTCATTATAAAGGAATCTGGACCTTTGGTGGTGTTATTCTTCATGTTGTCTCTAGTTTTGCGGTTTTATAATATTAGGTATAATTTCATAAAGAAAAAGCCAATCCTGGACATGCCAAGAGCAACCTGAATTTGGAAAAATCAATTCAGTGTAAACACCTACTACTCTAATTAATTTATGCTAACCTCGTCAATTTAGAAAGTAGGAACATTCAATTCAACCTTTCTCTGGTCTTCTTCTTATCGTCCAAAAACCACTGTGGGTTGTCAAGTTATGATCCAGCCAGAGATGGGGACAACATCTGGCTGCTTCATGAATTCCGCAAGGTCCTTGTTTGTGCATGTTGCTCCAGCAGGGGGCAGCCAAGAGATGTTCCATTGCTGTGGGTGCTGTACCACAACCACAGGTAGTGTCCTGTCTGCTTCCAGGTATCCCCACTTCTGCAAGGAAACCTTAGTAGGCCAGTTCTGGTTTCTCAATCTGTTGAGGCATCGCCTTTCAGGCCATGAGGAGTCAGATCCAGGTGGAAGATACTCACAGGTTCAATACCAATAGAGGTTACTTGGTTGAGTGGCAGTCTTTTCTTTTCCACACGGGACTCTCTTAAGCTCCTTAGAGACTGTCTGTTCAGGAGGTTGGACTTTGTGTAATCTTTCTCTAGTTAAATGCAGTATCAATACTGTGACAGACTCCTGAAATTAATTATTTTCTGTTGTATATATTAATTAATCATGTTGTTAAATTTAATCATATAAATTGTGAGTGAGGAGAACTGGAGAAAATATGATGAAACTTGCAATTGGGTTGTGCAATAAGCATGAATTATTGATGACTAGTTCTAAAAGGACTAAGGTGTGAAGAACTCCTGAGTACAAACATGTCAAGAAAATTGATCCGCAAATCTGGAAAAAAAGAGGTGAGCAACAGTGGGGGGGGGGGGGTGGGTTGGGGTGGGGAGGGTTAGTTGGGGGTGGGGGGTGGGGGGGGGGGGTCTCTCTTCCTCCTCTCTTCTTCCCGGGGGCGTCTGTGGGGGGGGGGGTCCCTCTCTAATTCCTCTATACCTTTTTTTTTGTCTTTTTTCTTCGCTTCGAGAACTTAAGAAGTTTTTTGTTACCTATAGGAGCAAGAGTGCACACCTGTTGATGAACAATAGACATTGTGTAATTGCTATGTCCAAAAGTATCAGGTTTGATGGAGTGGAAGATGTGGACCTTCATTGAAAACCTGTTCAGCGAAATGAAAAGATTGTGAAATTTCGACTTGTCTTCGCTTGTTTTGTGTGCATCATGGGAAATTTGCTTTTGGACCAAATTCTGTTGCAGTTATTTCTCTTTGCCAGTGTCAAGAGATTTCAGCGAGTGTAGACCTCTGAAACAGAAGGTGGCGAACTTTTATAAATTTGTTTTATAAAAAATTTATGTTTCTTATCAAAAATTCTGAAAAGTTGTCAGAATCATCAGAGCTGCTTACACAACTTGGAACCTTTGGAAAAACCAAAGGTTAACATTAAAAATTCCAGCGGACATTGCTTCTGTCCAGTGACGTTCACCTTTAACGCACTGAGTACAGTATGGACATACCAAGTTGCAGTTATACTTCCAGTTTGTTCTTCAAGTCTACAACTTCCAAAATTATCGGACGGTCTAGACAAAAAAGGACTTTTGCGATTTAGCGAAACTAGTTGAACTGTACCAGCAAGAATTGTCGTCGCCAACAAGATTTATGTGGAATATGATTCTATAGAGACTGGTCTGCCAAACAAGGAACTGTGAACTATATTTCATTTATGAGATGGTTGTGTGTTAATTTGTATTTGTAAATAGGTAAGAAAGAAACATAATTAATTTTTTGCATTTTAATTGATGTTGATCAGAATTCATTTATTGTATCTATTCAATCATTGTTTGAATTTACATCTTGGAGGTCAAGTCAAATCTTCTTACAAATAGTCATTGTGAATTTTGTTTTATGAAACTACGGGAGGTTTACCTTTTCTGACCTGATTACGTCTCGTAACAAAAAATACCCACAAAATCAGTTAAGGGGTAACAAAGCTATGAATACTTACGGAAGGAAAGGGTTGTTCTAATTCTGCCACAGCGGTTAGTTTAGTTCGGTGGGTCCTAATCCCGGTCTCAGGGCATATAATCCGTAGTGTAACTAGCGACGCCTATATCTGAATATGGAACATATATTCAACTCAAGATTACTAAATTGTAAACCTATAACATTACATTGATTCCAATCAAGTTGTTTCAATTTTAACCCACAACTCTACAGCAGGGAAGGTCGGGGATGTGGATGTAATCTGGACAGTAAATTCTTGTCAAACGCCAGTTCAGAAAATTATTCCCTGATACTCACCTTGATGACATGGACAGCTTTTAGGAGAGCATTACCTCTTTTAGCAAGGCGGAAAAACTTGAAGAGAAGTCGTAACTCATCCCCCTTTGGTAGACGAGAGTAGTTAAGGCCTACTTCTAAAGCTGGCCTGTGTGGGTTAGAAGGGGACCCTGTGCCTAGAGTGAATGAGTGCAGTTAACAGACCCGGGGTGTTACATTCCTACATGCTCAGGGATGATTTGTCTGACAAACAGCATTAACAGACTAACCGGACCAAAGGTATCGAAAACACCCCATTGCATATACATGCATGTTTTCTTATCAAGGGGTGGGGAGATAGGAAATATACGAATCATTCTAACAGGTTTTCCCATCCGGCATTATTGTGCAATTTTTGACCTTGGAGGAAACTCTGAGGGTGACAAGAAATCCAAATTCTTACCGGTCTTGAACCCTTCCACTCGATCACAAACCCCACTGACGATTCAGTGCTTTAGACTGCTCGGTCATGGCTCACAACCACAGTTAGTGATCTAGAAATCCAACTTTTCCAAACTTATAGGATACAAACTCTGATAAAATTGTTTTGGTGTGCATTAAGTGGTTTCTTAAAAGTTAAATTTGCTGTGCTCAGATCTACCTAGAGTAAACTGTGTATGATTTCATTTAAAACACATCTGTCATAAATCATTGATAAACTGCTGGCTGTGCTACTAGCATATTGAATAACCTAATTTTAAACTTTAGTAAATTTTAGCTATATAGCTACAACAAATGAAAGACAATATTAGAATATTAAAGGTATATATACAAACATCTGGTTTGGCTTGGTTTACCAACAATTAGTGCTTTTTTTTATATAATTGTGTAAATTTCACAGCTTCCCAGGAATACACCGGTAACCATAGTTGTTTTTCAACACACCTGGACCCATATAGCAATAGATAAAACTGCTGGAATTCATTTACCTCTTCCCAGCAATGCAGCATTCCTCTTAGAAATTACAATGAAATCCAAATGCATTGGGAAACCGTAAGAAGCGCCATGGTCTTTTGGAATTGTCAGATGACAAAATGGGCAAATTACCCCCTCCCCCCTCAACTTTGGCTTTCCATTTTGTTTGTTGTCATCTTTAATCACATGAGTTCCCAGAAGGACGGATTTCTAAGTTTGGTTTGTGTGGGCAGGTCTATCCGTGCTGGAATAAGATAGTCTATACCAACTTTTGCTGAAAATGGGACTCATAGTTATATAATACCTGAAATTAAATGTTGAGCTAAAGTCACCACAAATTTTGCCTCAGTGTCTTGGACTAAGATTTTATACCAACTTTTGCTGAAAATGGGACTCATAGTTATACCACCTGAAATTAAATTTTGAGGCTAAAGTCACCACAACTTTTGCCTTTTATTTTCCAATTGGCCACTGATTAATCAAATTTGGGAATTTTTAGACCAATTGAGGAATTTGTCTAATTTCCAAGAAATTTGGTATAAAACTTAATTGATTCAAGAAGGAACCAATTCATATGCCCCTGAATAAGTAGAACAGTATTGACGGGACATCTATAATCATGTGTATTCAGATATTACCTAACTCTGCTTTTACTTGTCAACCATTACTGAACATCGACGAGAACCACCGATACAATTTCTTTTTCAAGAACCACTGATCAATTTTAATATTAATTACAATTTTAATAATCCTTGCATGATTTTGTACATTTTAACACTTCCCCCATACAGAACTTTTTGAACCAACCACTCGGGCATGCATTTATTTGTGTTGTATGTAACCATTAATGTGAAAACAAAAGAAAGCAAGAGTGTTGAACTTACTTGACCTACCTGGGTACTGACACACTGTCTTCTCACAAATTTAAACACTTGCTGTGAGATTGAAGCCACATTTCATGTGAAAACAAACATAATAGTAATGTAAGCAAAGATACCATGAGGAAGTGGAATTTCTGGTTTTTAACATACCCCTATACAAATTAAATTTAGGAACTACGTACCTAGAATAAATCCAGCAAGTAGCCCCACTTAGATTTGTAACAGGGAACACTTGGGTCCAAAGG